>CM064541.1:31978532-32046316 GCA_032716605.1 Paralithodes platypus | reverse complement strand
CAAGATAAATTTGTACATTTTTGGGTAGGAAAAATGTCCCAGCTGTGAAGCCTGTTCCTCTTAAATTACAGGATCGCTATCGCTCGCAAGGATAAAATCGACACAGGTAAATTGCACGAAAGGTCTTTTAAAAGTGACGGAACTGGGGTGACAGTTCTAAAAATCGCCAAACTAATGGGGCATGCGACTGTCTAAAAATCTCAAAAAGCAATGGGGCTAAACATGAGGGAGAAAGGGGTCCAGAAAAAAAATCCATAAAGTCGATATTTATCTCCCCTTAAGAGTTCGTTTGCGGATTTTTGTGTATTGATGATTATTGTAGTTTGACAGGAAATGAGTTTTTGGCTCGTATTGTCCCGCTTCCTTAGACATTATCATCAGTGACAATCACTTGAGGGGAGATATCCACTCTCCCTCATGTTTAGCCCCATTTGTTTTCAGATTTTATGACGTTCGGCTCATTAGTTAGTCGATTTTAAGACCTTTCGCCCTTTTACATGTCAATATTATGACTTGTTAGTTTGTCATTAGGATGTTCGATGGACATTCCTGCCGAGCGATAGCTAAGCTGTAATTTAGGAGGAACCGGCCTTTGGCCGGGATATATTTCTACCGTACTGAAAAATGTACAAATATATCTTGAAAGGGGATCCTGGTGGTGTGTATTTAAGTTTGATGGAGGAGCGCTTCCTACGGGAAGGAAAGGGGGAGGGGTCCGGAGAAACAGAAGAAAAAATAATCAATTAAGAGACCGGGTGCTCTGAAAAAATGGACCAAAAAGGACCCGTGCTCTTGTCGCGTCAGGGCTATTATCCTGTAGTTTGAATTTGTGATAATATTTTAAGAGTTTGTCCTCCCACCCCCCCTTCCCTGTGTGGGTGATCATAACTAATAATAAAGGTCTGTAATAATAATAATAATAATAAATATAATAATGCGTCAGATTCTCAATACTAAACAACGGTTTATTAAAGAATGGCAGCCTCATGAGCTGAGTGTGTGTGTGTGTGTGTGTGTGTGTGTGTGTGTGTGTGTGTGTGTGTGTGTGTGTTCAACAGCTGACCTCTGGAACTCTCTCCCTGAATCCGTCTTCCCCTCATCCTATGACTTAAATTGCTTCAAACTGTGTGTGTCCTGGCATTTTGACTCGAACATTCCTTGATGTTGGCCCTGTCACTCTTTTAACTCTGGGTGAGGCACTCTTCACAGCCAGTTTTGCCTTTTGTCTCCCTCATCCACAAAGAAAACACACACACACACACTATGACGTGACTCTCTCCCTCTACACTGTAACTCCCCTTTATGCCCCCCCCCCCCCCCCCCTCCTCTAAAAACTTTCTCCCTCCCAACAAAATTACCGTTTTTGTTTGTTATGGCTGCCTTAATTGTGGCCATGAGTCGTTTTTTGTATGAGAGAGAGAGAGTGAGAGTGAGTGAGTTAGAGTTAGTTAGTTTATAGCTTGTGTTCCCTCTTATTCGTCACCCCAATAGGTCATTACTCTAGTTAAACATACGGCTCTCTATCTGATTCTCTGTCTGTCTCTTCCCTCTCTCTTTCTCTTCTCTGTGGTCTCGTGTGTCTTTGTATCTCCTCTCTTCTCCTCTCTCTCTCTCCTCTCTCTCTCTCTCCTCGTCCTCTCTTCGTACTTCTCTCCCTTTCTCTCCTCCTTCCATCCTCTCTCTCTCTCATCTCTCGCTATCTCTCCCTTCTCTGTCTCTCTCTCTCTCTCTCTCTCCTCTTCTACTTCTGCTCTCTCTCTCTCTCTCTCTCTCTCTCTCTCTCTCTCTCTCTCTCTCTCTCTCTCTCTCTCTCTCTCTCTCTCTCTCTCGTCTATAAATTAACAATTCAGATTTGTGGTCCCAGATATTAAAGTAGTGGTCCTGTTCTCACTCTGGGCATGTAGTGTGACGCTCTCGGCCCAGGGTTACCAAAGTCTGCTAGATAGTGAATATATGTCCCAAATCGCTAAAATAATGCCACAATCTCTACAATATGCTCTAACACGGCTCAAATCTTCAATGTATCGCTAAATTTCATGTCGCTATATATGTAATGATGGATAGTGAATATATGCCCAACATCGCTACAATACGGTATCGCTCTAACACGGCTCAAATCTTCACTATGTCGCTCGAATTCATGTCGCTAGATGTACAAATTTGCTTCTAAATCGAAAACTCCTCCAGATCTGGCGGAAAAGTAGGTAAATTGGCAACACTGCATGGCTCGCCTGAAAAGTTTGGAGAGTTTGACACATGGAAGAATATTGACTTGAAAGTTGTTGGTCCACGAATAAATTGGTTTGAACGCCTTCCCCGTCTGTCAGACATTTTGTTAACCACTTTAGTACCGGCTCTGTCACCCCCAATTAAAACAATATATACTGTATATATACTGTATATACATATATATATATATATATATATATATATATATATATATATATATATATATATATATATACAGTATACGGTATATAATACAAATTAAAAATTAAATGGGGTATGTACCAGAGTAATTATATTTTTGTTTCTATGTGAATGAGGGAGACTAAAGGCACAATGCCTGCAGCGAGTGCCTCCCCAGATTTCAAAGAGTGAAAGGGCCAAAATCAAGGGACGTTCGAGCTGAAATGCCTGGACACACGGAGTTTGAAGCAATTTAAGTCATAGGAAGAGGGAAAGACTGGTTCTGGGAGAGAGTTCCAGAGCTCAGCAGTTGAATAGAAGAAAGTCTGAGAATAGCGTTTCTCTCTTGGGTTGGAGAGTTGTACAGAGTAAGGGTGGGATTGTGTTGCAAGGCGGGTACTACGTACCCTACGTACAGTAGAGGAGGTGGTATGCACTGAGAGCTCTGAGGAACACTGATTATTGTAGTAGCGATAGAATAGCGAGAGAGATGCAACATTGCGGCGAAGAGAGAGAGAGAGATTGCAGAGAGTTGGTGAGTGGACGGGAGTTAAATATACGAAAGGCTCTTTCATTTAATTTTGGTAATTATTAAACTGTGTTATTCAGCTTAGGAAGGACGTCTAACCATTAAAAGACTACATACTGTCTCAAGTAATCCTTTTAGATACCGGTACCATATATCCTTCCTGAAATTCATAAACTCGTCTAAATATAGATAGAATAAAACTTAACAGATGTCGGTGGTACAGAATGGGTTAAGTAGGAGGGATTTTAAATATTTGAAACACACACACACACACACTCACACACACACACACACACACACACACACACACACACACACACACACACACACACACCACAACACCACAAACACCACACACAACACACACACACACACACACACACACACACACACACACACACGGTGGCCGAGCGCGCTTAGTACACTGTATTGGGAGCGCTAGCCCAAGGTCCATAGTAGTATCTACGGACCTTGCGCTAGCCCTGGTGTCGGGGGTTCGATCCCACCCGCCGGCAGGGGAAGTTATCTCAAATACTTTTCCTGACCGTGAAGGCAAGGTCTGGACAGACCGTCTCGGGGGACCCACAAAGTCTCCTGCCCACGTCCTACTCCCTCGGGAGTTTGTAGGCGCTCTCGTTAGCAGCCAGGATCAGTCTGTTGATCCCTTAGGATAAGATCTGGGTTAAGTCTGTGTATTTGGTTGCCAGCTTGAAATAATCCGATTAGGCTATTATTTTTATATATTATTACACACACACACACACACACACACACACACACACACACACACACACACACACACACACACACACACACACATTTCCGTAAACGAACTGTTAAATAATAACTGTTTTGGTGGTGTAATTGTTTAGGTGCTTATGTTCTGGGTGTGGTGTCCCGAGTTCGAATCCCAGGAGGATCCTATGCTTTTATTAATTTATTTAAGTATATTGGGGTTTGTAAAGGAGGATTAATGTTAACCCTTTCAAGCTCCAATACGCGTTTCTGTTTTGTTTCTGGCTACTATTAGACGATTTTATTCAGATTAGTAACGGTATATGGAAGTCAAAGGGTGGATTGAGATAGTCCTTACCCTTTTAATACCCACAGGTCCTTCCTAAGCTGCATAAAATCGTCTAATCCTAGCCAAAATAAACTGCTAAAATGCGTCAGAGCTTGAAGGGGTTAAGAAAGGGGTGTTTCTTAATATCACATTAATAAAATAGCTCGCTTTATCTCTGACCAACAAGAAACCTTAGAGTCGGGCCATCAAACTCTCACTCTCTCTCGCTCTCTCTCTCTCTCTCGCTCTCGCTCTCGCTCTCGCTCTCTCTCTCTCTCTCTCTCTCTCTCGCTCTTCTCTCTCTCTCTCTCACTTTATCTACTCTTCTCTCTCTCTCTCTCTCTCTCTCGCTCTCTCTCTCTCTCTCTCGCTCTCTCTCTCTCTCAGACAAACGAACTCTTAAATACATCACATTAATAAAATAGCTGGCTTTATCTCTTGACAGACAAGAGACCTTGAGTCGGTCCATCAAACTCTCTCTCTCCATAAGCTCTGGTGAAAGATGATGGCTTCCCTGGAAAAGTTGGCATATTTCATCTTCTCCTTTCTCCCTCATTGATAAAGTGAGGACAAAGGGAATTATAGTTTATGACAAGGGGGGGGGGGGGGTAGACAGGGTGTAAATATCGTGACGGGAAAGACGGTGACGTAATACCGTACACAAAAAGACGGTGACGTAATACCGTACACACAAAACGACCGGTGATTAATACGTACAGACAAGACGGTGACAGACGGTACGGTTTATACCGTACACAAAAAGACGGTGACTTAATACCGTACACAAAAAGACGGTGACTTAATACCGTACACAAAAAGACGGTGACTTAATACCGTACACAAAAAAGGGAACGGGGTGACGCGTAATACCGTACTGACAAAAAAAAGACGGTGACGTAATACCGGAAACAAAAAAGCGGGAGTAATACCGTACACAAAAAGACGGTGACGTAATACCGTACACAAAAAGACGGTGACGTAATACCGTACACAAAAAGACGGTGACGTAATACCGTACACAAAAAGACGGTGACGTAATACCGTACACAAAAAGACGGTGACGTAATACCCTACACAAAAATGACAGTAATTGACTTACATGCAGACAGTCATAACGTATGCTACCAGATTATTTGATTCATCTTGTGTGTGACCAAGCATATGAGAGAGAGAGAGAGAGAGAGAGAGAGTGTGAGCGAGTCGGGGGGGGGGGGGGGGATATTACATGTGCTTAAGGGGAGGTTTTTAGTTTGTTCCCTACTTTTTCATCAAGCTTGAAATTACACCCCCTTGACCCCATTTCAAGATAAAATTGAACATTTTTCCCCCCCCGGTTAGAAACCTGTCCCACGGCCAAAAGGCCGATGCCTCTTGAAATTGCAGGCTCGCTAACGCTCGCCACTAAAAAAACATCGGACACCTAAAGCGGCACGACAAAGGTCTTAAAAAGTGACATAAATATAGCAGGACAAATTGGTTGGATTTGATTGGGTGTGAAGAGTTCTTAAAAAATCGCCAAAACTAATGGAAGCGAACGTTAAACAAAGACAAGAAAATCTCAAAAGCAATGGGGCTATAAACATGAAGGAGAAGGGGGTAAAGAAAAAAATCCCTCAAGTGGAAATCTCCCCTTAAGGTAGATCATCCATACCTATATTGTGTATTACAACTGGATATATATCTATCTGTTGTAGAAACTAGCTCTTATACAGTATATTGGTTTGGTCTATAAGTTAATGTGAGTTAACCCTCTCCGACATATGACGCGATTTTGAGCCGATTAGGGATACTTTAAAGCCTTTGTTACCATCAGAGTTAAGGGGAGGTTTTTAGTTGATTCCCTAGACTTCCATCAAGCTTAAAATTACTCCCCCTTGATCCTCTTTCAAGATAAATCTGTACATTTTTCGGTAGAAAAATTTCCCGGCCGAAGGCCGGTTCCCCTTAAATTACAGGCTCGCTATCGCGCTGCCAGCGGAAAAAAATCGACACCTAAATGGCCACGAATGCGTCTTAAAATGACCAGAAATGGGGCGAGGGGTTTTCTTAAAAAATACGCCAAACTAATGGGGCAAGCGTCTTTAAATCTCACAAGCAATGGGGTTAACATGAGGGAGAAAGAGGTTCAGAAAAAAATCCTCCAGGTGGAAATCTCCCCTTAAACTGTAACCTGTTCTATGTTCTATATACTGTATGTTCCTGCATTGATAGATTCACGAGTCTAGTCCAAATCATAGTAATTGTCATTTCTATATTAATTAGTTTGTCAGTACAATATTCTCTCTCTCTCTTTCTCTCTCTCTCTCTCTCTCTCTCTCTCCGTCATAAACTATTAAAGTTATGAAGATTATAATTCCCTGAGAGTCAATATTGCAGCGAGAGTTATGAGGTCGAGTACCTAATATGAGGAACGAGACGGCTGTGAGAGAGAGAGAGAGAGAGAGAGGACGAGAGGATGAGAGAGGAGAGAGAGAGGAGAGAGATGAAGAGAGGAGAGATGAGAGAAGGAAGAGAGAGAGTGAGAGAGGAGGGGGGGATGCTGTGGGTGATGGGGCGGGGATTGTTTTTGTTTGTATGACGCGAGATGGTGAGAGGGATGATGAGGACGGGTGAGAGTAGGGATGAGAGAGAGAGAGAGAGAGAGAGGCGAGAGAGGAGGGATGCAGAGAGAGAGAGAGAGAGAGAGAGAGAGAGAGAGAGAGAGGGAGAGAGAGAGAGAGTATTTATGAATCTTTTGTAACCATATTTTTACCTGATGATTCCACAACACATTGATGTCTGCTGCTCCAATATCCTAATAGCTGGAACCTCGTATGTGATGAATTGACGTTCAATATAAAAACAAATAAAAATACGAAAGCAACATATTTCCATGTAACCGTGTTCTCTGAGCAACAATAGAAAAATACATGCGTTTTGGCGTGTAAAAAATGAATGACAGAAAGAAAAGAATACAATCGAATTACAACTTCCATTTCGCAGAATGTCAAGGGGGGGGGGGGGGGGGGAAAGAATCAGAACCTGGCTCTTCCCGGAAAAAGAAAAGTGCCCAACCCAAAGAGAGACAAAGAGAGGCACTACACTCACTCTTATTGCCAGGATAAAGAAAACGACGGAAAAACTAAAATCCTTTTTTGATACAAAAATACATTGTTTTTATTCATGTGTTGTTGTTGTTGTTGTTGTTGTTCCCCAAGCTGCCTGGCCGAGCGGCCCCGAGCAAGGCCGAGGCCATAACCGAGCGCCCCCACAGAACCCTCCCTGCCGACCACAATAAAGCCTGGGTGACCGAAGCCACTCCATGGCGGGGAGCTGAGGAGGGTGCGGAAACGCCCGGGAAACCAAAGACCCACCCAGGGCCCTATGCCCCTCAGAAATTATGAAGAGAAAGCGGAGGGGCAAAGGAAAAATGTGACGCTTTGGCTTCCAATCTTGGTAGATTGGAAGTGGCACCGTCACTTGAGATCTAGAAAATATATAAGTAAAAGGAACAGTCAGAGTAAGCTATGGGTATGGCAGAGATCGCTCAGTTCTCACTCTGATAGACCAGCCCATCACCACTCATGTATTATACATGTTGGTGGTGGAAGAAACTAATAACGCTTTTTCTTGTATTATTGTGTAAAGCCGCTGTCACACGAACGATTTTTCCGTCAATTTTCCATGAGCAAGTTTTGTCTCGTTATGTTTCGGGACTTTTTTTGCACTGGTATCGGTAACTAGACTGAAGGTAGAGTATGTTAAGCGGCTGAATTATGAAAAAGTGTCATTTTGGAAGCTGCCAGACCATAATTGCCCGTAAAAATTGCTCGAAAAACGGCTCGTGTGACTCCAACTTAACAATAGTATTTTAGATTGAATAAAGTATGATGCACAGTCGTGGTCATTATTGTTGTTTATATATTGTGGAAGTTAAGTCGTCTTTGGCGGAGTTGAGTCTTCTTATTAACTATTGACCTGAGATTCGCTTAAGGGGAGGTTTTTAGTGTATTTCCTAGACTTCCATCAAGCTTGAAATTACACCCCCTTGAGCCCCTTTCAAGATAAATTTGTAAATTTTTCGGTAGAAAAATGTCCCGGCTGAAAGCCGGTTCCTCTTAAATAACAGGCTCGCTATCGCTCGCCAGGATAAAATCGACACCTAAATGGCACGAAAGGTCTTAAAATTGACAAATAGGTCGAAAGTTCTTAAAATCGTCAAAATAATGGGGCGAACGTCTTAAAATTAGAAAAGCAATGGGACTAAACATGAGGGAGAAAGGAGTCCAGAAAAAAATCCCTCAAGTGGAGATCTCCTCTTAACCCCTTCACCACCATGATTTAATTTTCATCATATTCCGGTTAACGGTACCATTAGACGATTTCCTTTAGCTTATAAATACCTCTAGGACTCAAAGAGGGTAAATACGATATTAATAAACCCTTTGAGGAACATAGCCCTTCTTAACCCTCTCCGACATATGACGAGATTTTGAGCCTATTAGGGATACTTTAAAGCCTTTGTTACCATCAGGGGTATTTAGAAACCTTTAGTTTAGTTACTTCAACCTCTGCAGTTGTCTTTGAGTTAGCTGTGTTGAGCCTATTGGGGATACTTTAAAGCCTTTGTTACCATCAGGGGTATTTAGAAACCTTTAGTTTAGTTACTTCAACCTCTGCAGTTGTCTTTGAGTTAGCTGTGTTGATCCTATTGGGGATACTTTAAAGCCTTTGTTACCATCAGGGGTATTTATAAACCTTTAGTTTAGTTACTTCAACCTCTGCAGTTGTCTTTGAGTTAGCTGTGTTGAGCCTATTGGGGATACTTTAAAGCCTTTGTTACCATCAGGGGTATTTAGAAACCTTTAGTTTAGTTACTTCAACCTCTGCAGTTGTCTTTGAGTTAGCTGTGGGGCAGAAAACTAATTTTGGAGAGGTAATTATAGTGAGAGAACTCTATTTCTTATTGCTAATCTGGCAACCTCTGCGTCATATAAGTCTGAAGGGGTTAAACTGCATAAAATAGTCACATGTTAGCCAGAATCAATGGTAAAAAGGCGTCATGGTGCTGCAGGGGTTAAGGGGAGATTTCCACTTGAGGGACTTTTTCTTGACCCCTTTCTTCCTCATGTTTTGCCCCATTGCTTTTGAGATTTTAAGACCTTCGCCCTAGGAGGTTGGATATTTTAAGACATTTTGCCCCATTTCTGTCAATTTTAAGATCTTTCGTGCCGTTAAGGTGTCGATTTTTTCCTGGCGAGCGATAGCGAGCCTGTAATTTAAGAGCAACCGGCCTCCGGCCGGGAAATTTTTCTACCGAAAAATGTACAAATTTATCTTGAAAGGGGGTCTACGGGGTGTAATTTTAAGCTTGATGAAAAAGTAGGGAAGAAACTAAATACCTCCCCTTAAGCAGTTTGCAGACTATAATGTAATATAATTAATGACGGCGACTACATGACTTACCGGTATTCATATAATCTGGAACTGTACTCAATATATTTTTCCTTCACTCTATGGCTTGAACTGCTTCAAGCTCCTTGTGTCAAGACATCTTGACTTGAATTAGGCTCTCTTTCACTCTTTCAACTTTGGGGGGGACACTTGTTACAGGCAAATTTGCCTATTGTATTCTTCATACACATGGAACATATATTATCCATCCCCTAACAAGCTGTCAACTCCCAATAACTAACGAAAGGAGAGGCTTTTTCTGAGCGTAATGAAATCCTGTCAAGTTAGCCTGAGTTAAGGGGAGGTTTTTAGTTTGGTCCCTAGATATCCATCAAGCTTAAGATTACACCCCCTTGAGCCCCTTTCAAGACAAATTTGTACATTTTTCGGTAGAAAAATGTCCCGGCTGAAAGCCGGTTCCTCTTAAATTACAGGCTCGCTATCGCTCGCCAGGATAAAATCGACACCTAAATGGAACGAAAGGTCTTAAAATTGACAGAAATGGGTCGAAGGTTCTTAAAATCGTCAAAATAATGGGGCGAAGGTCTTAAAATTAGAAAAGCAATGGGGCTAAACATGAGCGAGAAAGGAGTCAAGAAAAAAATCTCTCAAGTGGAAATCTCCCCTTAACCGAGAGAGGAGAAGGGGAGGCAGGAAGGATGTAGAGAAACGCTGTTGAAGGATTAATGGTAGCGAGGGGAAGGCGAGGGGAGGTTTTTAGTTTGTTTCCTACTCCTCCAGCAATCTAAAAATGTCACCCCCTTGACCCCCTTTCAAGATAAATTTGTACATTTTTCGGTAGAAAAATTTCCCGGCCAAAGGCCGGTTCCTCTTAAATTACAGGCTCGCTATCGCTCGCCAGGATAAAATCGATACCTGAATGGCACGAAAGGTCTTAATATGGGGTGAAAGTTCTTAAAATCGCTAAACTAATGGGGCGAACGTTTTATAATATCAAAAGCAATGGGGCTAAACATGAGGGAGAAAGGGGTCAAGAAAAAAATCCCTCAAGTGGAGATCTCCCCTTAAGACTATGGGAGAAAGGTGGAGGTAGCGAGGGCAGAAATAGAATGGTGCCGCATTAGGAGATATACCACTTGCGAGTTGCAGGCTATTAGCAAGGTGGACACGCATTAGGAGATATACCACTTGCGAGTTGCAGGCTATTAGCAAGGTGGACACGCATTAGGAGATGTACCACTTGCGAGTTGCAGGCTATTAGCAAGGTGGACACGCATTAGGAGATGTACCACTTGCGAGTTGCAGGCTATTAGCAAGGTGGACACGCATTAGGAGATGTACCACTTGCGAGTTTGCAGGCTATTAGCAAGGTGGACACGCATTCGAGATGTACCACTTGCGAGTTGCAGGCTATTAGCAAGGTGGACACGCATTAGGAGATATACCACTTGCGAGTTGCAGGCTATTAGCAAGGTGGACACGCATTAGGAGATGTACCACTTGCGAGTTGCAGGCTATTAGCAAGGTGGACACGCATTAGGAGATGTACCACTTGCGAGTTGCAGGCTATTAGCAAGGTGGACACGCATTAGGAGATGTACCACTTGCGAGTTGCAGGCTATTAGCAAGGTGGACACGCATTAGGAGATGTACCACTTGCGAGTTGCAGGCTATTAGCAAGGTGGACACGCATTAGGAGATGTACCACTTGCGAGTTGCAGGCTATTAGCAAGGTGGACACGCATTATGAGATGTACCACTTGCGAGTTGCAGGCTATTAGCAAGGTGGACACGCATTAGGAGATGTACCACTTGCGAGTTGCAGGCTATTAGCAAGGTGGACACGCATTAGGAGATGTACCACTTGCGAGTTGCAGGCTATTAGCAAGGTGGACACGCATTAGGAGATGTACCACTTGCGAGTTGCAGGCTATTAGCAAGGTGGACACGCATTAGGAGATGTACCACTTGCGAGTTGCAGGCTATTAGCAAGGTGGACACGCATTAGGAGATGTACCACTTGCGAGTTGCAGGCTATTAGCAAGGTGGACACGCATTAGGAGATGTACCACTTGCGAGTTGCAGGCTATTAGCAAGGTGGACACGCATTAGGAGATGTACCACTTGCGAGTTGCAGGCTATTAGCAAGGTGGACACGCATTAGGAGATGTACCACTTGCGAGTTGCAGGCTATTAGCAAGGTGGACACGCATTAGGAGATGTACCACTTGCGAGTTGCAGGCTATTAGCAAGGTGGACACGCATTAGGAGATGTACCACTTGCGAGTTGCAGGCTATTAGCAAGGTGGACACGCATTAGGAGATATACCACTTGCGAGTTGCAGGCTATTAGCAAGGTGGACACGCATTAGAGATGTACCACTTGCGAGTTGCAGGCTATTAGCAAGGTGAGGAGATGTACTGCAGTTGCAGTGCATTTATTGATAGCCTACATAAAATCGACGAATGCAACATACATACTTCCCATTGCAAACCTTTGTCATTATTGCAGATATCGATGTCCACAGCTCAAATTTCCTCATAGCCCGAAAATTGCAAAGGGTCAATTGGAAGTCAAAATGACCTCAAATACCTCCTATGGCAATACGAAATAGATAGATAGTTATAGATATATAGCTAGATAGATCGACATAGATAGATAGATAGAGATTATAGATAGATAGATAGAGAGAATTGACTAGAATAAGAATGTTCACAGTGAGGTATGTGAGGTGAAAAGTGCCAGTGAAAAATATTTGACTAGGGGAGAGAGAGAGAGAGAGGGTGAGGGTCAGAGAGAGAGAGAACAATTGCGAACGAATAATGTTTGAATAGGAGAGAGAGAGCGAGAGCGAGCGAAAAATGTTTAACCGAGAGAGAAAGAGAGGTACTGTGGTTTCCTAGTGAGAAATGCGATATAAAACTATGTGTATAAAATATAAAGAAAGAGGGGGAGGGAGGGAGGGGGGGGGGGGAGATATTGGGGGAGAAAACCGTGGCAGGAAATAGAGATAAAAGAAAAGGAAGGAATGAAAATGGTGGAGGATTTGGAGAGAGGGAGACAAAGAGAGAGTGAGTGTGTGTGTGAGAGTGAGATATGTTGACATAGCTTTACATATATGCACTGGCCACACAGATCTTACGATCCCTGCGAGGTGGCCAGGACTTAATCCTAGTAGAGATAGCAACCTTACGAAAGTGGAAGGAAAGGATAGCAAAGATGAAGATGAAAAGAGAGAGAGAGAGATTGTATTAAATGAAAATTAAATATAAGTTGATCTCTACTGTAGATAGTGATATTGTATAATGTATTCTTTCGCTTTGACCATTATCATTTGTATGAGAGAGAGAGAGAGAGAGAGAGAGAGAGAGAGAGAGAGAGAGAGAGAGAGAGAGAGAGAGAACAAAAAGCGTGGGTGGAAGGGTCCCTGAGTTTCGAGAAAGAAATGTGTTGGTATAAGATAAATAATTGAGTAAAGGGGAAGGGTCTGAAGGAGACATATTGAACAGGAATTGAAGATAAGAGGAGGGAATATATATATATATATATATATACAGGGTGTTCCAGTAATGCTTTTCATAAATTATATGGTGGACTCATCAGACACAAATAAGAATAAATTACTCTATGAACATGAGGTTGAGTATTTATAATAACGGAGTTATTACACGATTTAAGTTAACGATAGATACAATGCCATTCAGCCATTACCGCCTGGCTAGTGGCTTCCTTCCATAACCCCTGGTACTGTTACCATTCTAGCGGTTTGTATCCAATCGGCGTCCTCTCTTCAGGCTAGCGAGCGGTAGCGAGCTGATTTTTCCGGTAGAAAAATCAAGTCCGGCGAAGCCGGACATATTTTTCTACCGAAAAGTCAGATCGCTACTGGTCACTATCTTGAGGCTAGCAAGCGATAGCGAAGGCCAAATGGATATAATCCACTAAAATGGCAACATTACCCCTTGGACTGAATGGCATTGTATCTATCGTTAACTTAAATCGTGTAATAACTCCGTTATTATAAATACTCAACCTCATGTTCATAGAGTAATTTATTCTTATTTTTGTCTGATGAGTCCACCATATAATTTATGAAAAGCATTACTGGAACACCCTGTATACCGGTATATAACCTATATATATACTGTATATATATATATATATATATATATGAACAGTTTTGTGTAAAGAAAATTGTTTAAACTTCTTTATATAGTTACGTGAATAATTGTAAGCTGTTCTATATATTCTTTTATAGTTACGTGTATAATTGTAAGCTGTTATATAGATTCTCTTTGTGTGAATATTGTTTATTAACCCTTTGATTACCGGCAACGTGTGTTCTATTTTGACGATACTATGCAACTTAGGAAGGATCAGTGGTACCGGTACTTGAAAGGGTTGGTTGAGATAGTTTGAAGCCTAATTATTGCTAGAGGTCCTTCCTTAGCTGAATAATATCGTGTAATAAGTGCCAGAATAGGATTAAAAGGACGCCCTTGGTACTGAATGGGTTAATATTAGAGTTTAGGGTATTAATATGTTTTTCTCTGTTATAGGTAAGACTGGTGGTGTGTGGACATAGATCGTGGTGAGTATTACTATCATTTGTATTGTCCTACATTACATTTAAAGGTAAATGACCGTCTGCCTTCCATATATAATATAGTGAGCTGTATTATTAAGTTGTATTTAAAGGTAAATGACCGTCTGCCTTCCATATATAATATAGTGAGCTGTATTAAAAGGTAAATGACCGTCTGCCTTCCGTATATAATATAGTGAGTTGTATTAAAAGGTAAATGCGGGGAAAAGCAAGGTTATGATTTTCGAAAGAGGTGAAGCCACAGAGTGTGAAGTGAAGTTTAACAGTTAAGTTATGGAGTTTGTCAGCTCATTTAAGTATCTGGGCAGTGTGCTGAGTAAAGATGGGAGTATGGATGAAGAAGTGCGGGAGAGGGTGCAACAGGGGAAGAGGGTTGTAGGAACGCTGAAAGCAGTAACAAGAAATAGGGTGGTCAGTATGGAAGTGAAGAAGTCCTTGCATGGCAGTGTGGTAATCCCGACACTGACGTACGGAAGCGAAGCATGGACGTTGGTGAAGAAACTCAGACCAAGAGTGAGAGGGGTGGAAATTAGTTACTTGAGAAGTGCGTGCGGAGGTACATGGAGGGATAGACAAACAAATGAGGAAGTAAGAGGGAGGTGTGCTGTGGAGGTAGATGTGCTGGAAAGTGTGAAAAGGAATACCTTGATGGTTTGGCCATATGGAACGTATGGGAAGCGAGAGACTGACTAAGAGGGTGTACGAGAGCGAGGTGGAAGGACAGAGAGGGAGAGGTAAGCCGAAAGAGAGGTGGAAGGATGGAGTGAAGAAGTATAAGGATGAAGGCAGTGCTGGTTGGGAGGAAGGGTGTCGACTGACTGAGGACAGAGGGGCATGGGGGCGTTTCGTTCGTGGCCACTCCTTCGGGGATCACGGCGTCAGGCAATATATAGATAGGTAGTATTAGTAAATTTACTCATGCGTAACTTTGACCTATCTTTCAATAATATAACGCATTATTATTCTGCCATACCGTATATATCATGGATACATCCATACACTCTCTCTCTCTCTCTCTCTCTCTCTCTCTCTCTCTCTCTCTCTCTCTCTCTCTCTCTCTCTCTCTCTCTCTCTCTCTCTCTCTCTCTCTCTCTCTCTCTCTCTCTCTCTCTCTTACATCCTCTTGATTACCAGGTCTCGTTCGAGTTAATACAGCTTAGTGAAGGACCAACACATTGATTAACTCCCGAGAATCCATCAATATTGGCCGGATCACGGAAGGAGGGAGGGAGGGAGAGAGAGAGAGAGAGTGAGAGTGAGAGAGAGAGACAGAGAGACAGAGACAGGGAGAGAGTGAGTGTATGTATGTGTGTGTGTGAGAGAGAACGAGAGCGAGATTTGAGTAGGCATCTTAGAGACTGACGTATCAATTTCTTCTAGCTATTAACAGCGAAGGTTTTTCACTTCCCTAAATGTCAGTATGGTTAGAGAAAAGTGTAAGCTTTGTTTGCATCTTTGTGTTATCTAACCAGTACAGTCGGCCTAATAAGTGATGTCTTGGCACCAATTATATTTTTATCAATAATCGGTATCAGCAAGATTTACACATGATTTGTTTTTCTTTTTGAGTGAGATATACAACCATGGTCCTACACTTAACCACCCTATTCGACATCTGGCAGACATGAATACAGCCCAGAGCGAGCCAAGCGTAATGGCAGCTGAGACATGACTTATTAGCGCCACTGTACGGTCGCGCTAATAAGTCATTTCCCAGCTGTCATTACGTTTGGCTTGCTCTGTGCTGTATACATGTTTGTCAGATGTTGAATAGGGTGGGTACGTGGGGGAACATGTTTGTATATTTCACTCGATATGAAAAATATATTGCTGATACCAATTATTGATCAAAACATACTTGGTGCCGAGACGTGACTTATTAGCGCCACTGTACACAGAGTCACCGCCGAGTTGTGCAAAACTATCATTCAATGAGTGGAGATAACTTTAATAATTGTCTTGTATTTGTTTTGTTTTATTGACAACTCTCTTATTCTTCTATTCTAACACATCTATCTAATTTATCTATATATCTATCTATATCCCTCCCTCCCTCCCTCCCTCCCTCCCTACTAACTTCCTAATCCTGCCACGGACATTAGTTCTAGGGCAGTAGTTCCCTTTCCAATGTTCCCTTACCCACTCTAAACCACTGTTTGGACACTTGATCCTCAGTGTTTTGGAGGACAAGCAGCCTAGAAGGGTCACTAGACCTGTTGTTGCTTTGATATCCTTTGTACTCCCTCCCTCCCCCCCCCCCCCCCTCTCTCTCTCTCTCTCTCTCTCTCTCTCTTTAAAGCTTACTATCACTCAACTATCACACACACACACACACACACTCGCGCACGCACGCACACACTGTCTCTCTTTCACTCTCACACTTAGTATCACTCTCTCTTTCACTCACCACACACACACACACTCTCTCTCTCTCTCTCTCACACACACACACACACTGTAAAATATCTTCACCATCATATTACTATTCATACATTGGTAATTTCCCATTAGCCTCACTTATGCTAAACTCTCCCGGATGTCCATTTCACTTCTGGAATAGTTCGTCCCTTAATAGGTTTCATTCCACTACAATTTTCCGCACTTGCTCTTCCACTTTGACTCGGGGGGCCATTTTTTAACATATTTTCGTTTCAGTTTTGATAAGTTCTATTGTCTATACTTTATATATTGTGTCGTCCCTGTTTTGATAAGTTCTATTGTCTATACTTTATATATTGTGTCGTCCCTGTTTTGATTTGTATATTTTGCAAGTTTTACATATAATTCAGAAAACGTAAATTCTTGGGTAGAGTAGCACACACACTAACATAACATAATGGTACACAGACAATAATGTTAATTTATTCCATATAATTTTCTTCTGATGTAACAGATCGAACAATTTGCGTCAGAATATATCTGGTTCAGGGGTTTGTGTGATACAAGTACCGCCCATTACGTTACGAATCTATCTTGGGCTTAAACGAATTTCCTTTTTATATATACAGTATATATAGGAGGAGGAGGAGGAGGAGGGGGGGAGGTGGAGGTGGTGGTGGTGTTGGTGTTGTGAGAGCTAGGTGGATTACTCTCTGTGTAGTTGAGACACAAATAGAAACATTGAGGGAGGCCAGACAAATGAAACAGGGGTTCCAACAACTCTTTATCACATGCCTATGAGGCCTGCTTGATTGGTGTGTACAATCTCTCCACCCTATAATAAACAGAGTATAATTATCGAGATGTTTTAGTCTACGGTTCGTAAAGATAAATTATATGACAATTATTACGGTACAGGTTTGATAACTCACAATTGCCTGACTATTCTTTGCATAATTAGGATATGTGAAACCTTTCCTTCTATTTTATTATACCGGGACTATTCAATTATGCTATTATAATATTGTATACTATTGTGTGTATTATGCTATTACGCTGAGGCCTCTCGTGTGTAATTTAGCTCGGAACAATGTAATTAAATTGGTAGATTAAAATGTCTTGTCGGGATGTGAAATTCTATATAACTAGGTCTCTCTCTCTCTCTCTCTCCTTTCCTTCCACTTTCCCTCACTATCGGGTTTGTTATCTCTACTAGAAGTAAGTCCTGACCACCTCGCTGGTATCGTAAGGTCTGGGTGGACAGTGTATCTATGTAACTCTCTCTCTCTCTCTACACACACATACTTGCTTGCTTATGGTAGTCCATCATAGTCCGATGATGACGTTCCCTTCCTGCAAAGCAGGAAGAGAAAACCTGCGCATAGAAGAGTTTAGAGTGCCGAGGGAGGTGCGCAGTTCCAACTTCACTATCTTGGTACTGAACAGGGGTTGCTGATGGCAAGGGGGTAACCCAAGACGACCAGCTCCTGCTCAATACTGCAGGGGACTGCCGGGATTCCAGTTTGTCGGAAACCGCCAGGACGTGACCCCAACGTCTGCTTTTCTCTCAGGGTGTGCTCCCCTAGCCTTTGTCTTACTAGACTAAACCACAAGGCAGTGGGCGTGTGCGGTTGTTGGTAAATGACAAGGATGCACATCATACCTCTGGAGGCCACCGCATGCCCCGAGATCCCCTATTGATTTAGCCTGGGGTCGCAAGACACCCAGTTACCGTGTGTGGCCCCGGGGAGGCACAATAGGAGTCTTGGTGATGGAGAGGCTAATGTACTGGCAGAGGGAGACTTACGCACTCGGCTCCCCTTTTCACCACAAGGGTTAGCCAGCGGCAGAAGCTGAAAGCGAGAATTACATGCAAGCAAGCAGCACTACACCAACATGCTCCTACTACCTCCCCGTCCTCATTCAGACTCCCCTCCTGCCCTCGCCACTGCCCGCTAACCTTTCCTACCTCCCCGTCCTCATTCATACAAACATACACACACACACACACTTATATAACTCACCTCTCCATCATCAAAGCTGTCCAGGTCTTTCAGCGGCGGTCTCACTGGGAAAAAATCAAGCCTAAAGACGCTTTCACACGAGCGCTTTTTCCGGCAATATTCGATGAGCAACTTTTTTCTCGCACTGTTTTGAGGCTCTTTTGCATTGGATTTGGAAACTAGGTAGATTATGTTAGCGAGTTTATTTCTTACGGATTTTTGAAGCTGCCAGACTACAATTGCCCGTAAAAATTAAGGGGAAAATAGCTCGTGTGACACCGCCTTAAGAGCTGGACTGGAGGTAAAGGTAGAGAAAATGGATTGGGGTTAAATTGTTAATAGTCTTTACTTTTTTAAGAGTAGGAAGGAATATATTTATTGATTGAGGTTAAAAGTGTTAAGAGCTTTACTCGTAAGAGTACGAGGGGATAATTTTTTTTTTAATACGGAAGTCTTTCTTAAGCTGAAATTAAATTATTGAGCCCTTTTAGTAACCTTGTGTTTGCTAACATTTTATTCATGCTCACACTAGACGACTTTATGCATCTTAGGAAGTACCTGTAGCTTCCCCCCCCCCCCTACCTGTACCCTGTACCCCCCTGTAGGTACCCCCAAAATAACCAGTGTCCCCTTATACAGTTGTTGTTGTTCCCCAAGCTGCCTGGCCGAACAGCCCCAAGGCCCCGAGCAAGGCCAAGGCCATAACCGAGCGCCCCCACAGAACCCTCCCTGCCGACCACAATAATACCTGGGTGACCGAAGCCACTCCATGGCGGGGAGCTGAGGAGGGTGCGGAAACGCCCGGGAAACCAAAGCCCCACCCAGGGCCCTGTGCCCCTCAGCAATTATGAAGAGAAAGCTGAGGGGCAGAGGAAAAATGTGACGCTTTGGCTTCCAATCTTGGTAGATTGGGGAGGTCAATCCACGAAAGAGACGCCGTCACTTGAGATCTAGAAATATATAAGGAAAAGGAACAGTCAGAGTAAGCTATGGGTATGGCAGAGATCGCCCAGTTCTCACTCTGATAGACCAGCCCATCACCATGATGGTATTGGTGTTTATGGGTGGTGTAGAATGTGGTGGTGATGATGGTGATGGTAGTTGAATTACTGATAGAGGAGGTATCATGTTGGTGTTGGTGTTGTTGTTGTTGTTGGTGGTGGAGGTGGTGGTGGTGATAATGGTAGTTGAATTGGTGGTAGAGGTGATAATTTTGGTGGTGGTAGAGGAAGAGTTGTTGTTGTTGTTGTTGTTGCTGTTCCCCAGGCAGTAACGCACAATGGTACTGTTCTACTTGTATACGCTGTTGGAAACTCAGTCCGGGAGTTTGTGGTACCGGTAGTGTGTGGTACCGGTAGTGTGTGGTACCGGTAGTTTGTGGTACCGGGAGTTTGTGGTACCGGTAGTGTGTGGTACCGGGAGTTTGTGGTACCGGTAGTTTGTGGTACCGGTAGTTTGTGGTACCGGGAGTTTGTGGTACCGGGAGTTTGTGGTGCCGGGAGTTTGTGGTACCGGGAGTTTGTGGTACCGGTAGTTTTGCAAGTTTTACATTATAATAGTTAAGCATCTCTTTGACAACTTTGTTAACCCTTTCATGTACCGACCACGTCTTTTATTGTTTGATTTCAGCTCCATTTAGACGATTTTATGAAGCTTAAGAAGGATATATGATAGTTAAAAGGGTGAATTGAGATAGTCTGTAGCCTTTTAATGGGTAAATATACTTCCTAAGCTGAAGGAAATAGTCTAATAGTTGCTAGAATATAATGAAAAGTACATCACCGGTACAGAAGGGGTTAAGGGAGGTTTTTAGTTTGTTCCCTTGACCTCCATTAAGCTTAAAATTACACCCCCCCCCCTTGAGCCCCTTTCATGATAAATGTGTACATTTTTCAGTAGAAAAATGTCTCTACCTAAGGCAGGTTCCTCTTAAATGACACCTAATTGGCGCGAAAGGTCTAACAATTGCCAAACTATTGTGCCAACATCTTAAAATCTCAAAACTAACGGTGCTAAACGTAAGGGAGAAAGGGGTCCAGGTTGAGGTTCGGTGGTGGTGGTGGGGGGGGGGATTTATCCACTGTTGAAAACTCAGTTGGGGAGTTTCCAGTCCGGGGAGTTTGTGGGGTAAACTTTGTAATAGTTATGTGTTTCTCTGACAACTTTGTTAAGGGGGGGATGGGTCTTTTTTTTCTGGTCCCCCTTCTCCCTCATGTTTAGCCCCATTAGTTTTCATATTTTATGACGTTAGTTCCATTAGTTTGGCGAATTTTAGACCTTTCGCCCCATTTCTTTGTCAATATTAAGACTGTTTGTGTAATTTAGGTGTCGATGTTTTCCTGGCGAGCGATAGCGTTCCTGCAATTAGGAGGAATCGGCCTTCGGCCGCAACATTTGTCTATCAAAATATGTAGAAATTTATCTTGAAGGAGGGAATTGGGGGTGTATTTTTATAGGTTGATGGAGGCCTAGGGAGGAAACTAAAAATACTAATACAAAGCTACATAAATGAGCAAATGAGCAAAGGTTTGGCCAATGAGCAAATGAGCAAAGGTTTGGCAAATGAGCAAAGGTTTGGCCAATGAGCAAAGGTTTGGCCAATGAGCAAAGGTTTGGCCAATGAGCAAAGGTTTGGCCAATGAGCAAAGGTTTGGCCAATGAGCAAAGGTTTGGCCAATGAGCAAATGAGCAAAGGTTTGGCCAATGAGCAAATGAGCAAAGGTTTGGCAAATGAGCAAAGGTTTGGCCAATGTTTCAGTTTGGACTACAAACTTTGGCCCACATGTTGTGTTTATTCCGTTCTGTACCGGTGACGTCCTTTTAACTTTATTCTGGCTACTACCGGTATTACACGATGTTATTCAGTTATAAAAGGGCCTCTAGCAATTGACTACTTCAGAGTTTCATTCTATAAGGAAGTTGGAGCTGCAGACTTCGATATTTAGCAGAATTACCAGCTGTAATATGGTTTTAGTACATTTAATAATACATTAAAAACAATTCAACATACTATTTATCCATCAGAAACCTAGACAATTACTGTTTTTTTTTTTTTTTTAATATTGATGTTTACAGGCCGAATTTCCATATAGCCTGAAACTCGCAAGTGGTCAATTAACCTGCTTTGAACTATCTCCAGCTAACCTTTTTTGCTACCACAGATCTTTCTTAAGGGGAGGTATTTAGTTTGTTCCCTACTTTTTCATCAAGCTTAAAATTACACCCCCTAGACCCCCTTTCAAAATAAATGTGTACATTTTTCGGTAGAAAAATGTCCCGGCCCAAGGCCGGTTCCTCTTAAATTACAGGCTCGCTATCGCTCGCCAGGGAAAAATCGACACCTAAATGGCACGAATGGTCTTAAAATTGACAGAAATGGGGCGAGGGTTCTTAAAATCGCCAAACTAATGGGGCGAACGTCTTAAAATCTCAAAAGCAATGAGGCTAAACATGAGGGAGAAGAGGAAAAAAATCCCTCAAGTGGATATCTCTCCTTAAACGGTACCGAATCGCTTAGATATACAGTACCTAGAATACAAAGAAAAAGAGTCACCGGTACTGAAGGGGTTAATATTCCGTATACTAGTGCAATACATAATAACCGGCCGTATTCTTCACTTCTCTGAAATATACGGTCTTGATGGTGTAATGGTTAGAGCGTGTAAGTTCTGTATGTGAGAAAGTGAAGCACGGGAACGAGGTGGCTTCAGAGATGGGGTCGTTTCGGGCCATGAGTGAGCACCGTGCCTCAGGTGAAGGCAGGATGGCAGGTGCTCGTTGTACGGTACTCTACGTGCTTCACATGTCTCACTCCCTAGACTGGAACAAGACCTCACGGGCTTCACTGTTCATTGTAAAGCGGTGAATGTTAAGGCTCTCAGCCTATGCCCGAGAGGAAGTAAGTTGGAATATAGAAAAAAAAAAAAAAATTGATATCCTAGGTTCGAATCCTGGGAGAGTCACATGCTTTCATTAATTTAATTTGGGGGTTATTGGTGTTAAGGGGAGATTTCCACTTTAGGAACTTTTTTCTTGACCCCTTTCTCCTTCATGTCTAGCCCCATTGCTCCTGACATTTTAAGACGTTTGCCCCATTAGTTTGACGATTTTAAGAACTTTCGCCCCATTTCTGTCAATTTTAAGACTTTTCGTGCCATTAAGGTGTCGATGTTTTTCCCTGGCGAGCGTTAGCGAGCCTTAAGAGTATCAAGGGGTGAAAGCTTAAGAACGATGTTAAAAAATATGTTAAATGCTACACTATTGAAGATATGGTTTTCAAGAAAATATGAAAAGGGAAATTAAAGTGTTCTATAGAGAAATATTGTTAGTGAAAATGCATGAAAACCCCTCCAATCCCAGCGACGGTTATAGTCGTCAGTAAGCTACTTTCCTTGTAACTGCCTGTACCAGTTACCACGACCGTGTGATCACTGCTGGCCCGTTATGGCAACACTTCTCAGCTTATATGAGACCCACTGAAGGGTGGGAGGGCCAGTGTTGCCTAATCTCTGGAGGTGGAAAGGTGGTCTCTCCTGCCATTTTGGCCACATTGCTTGGGACTGCTGGGGACTTCTATTACTGTATCCTACGGTACAGTACGGGTTAAAAGAACAGCAAGGTATCCCAGCACTGAATTATTAAGGTCACTCACGGCTTGAAGTGATTTACCTGTTTATATACCCGGTACCGTAGACTTTTATCACTGGGATCCATTACATATCATTATCTCCACATTTTACCCTTCCTTCCTCTACCACTCCGTCTCTCCACATTTTCTCTCCACTATTTCACATTTCTCTCCATATTTTACCATCCCTTCCTCTACCAATCTCTCTCAACATTGTTTTCCACATTTTTTCTCCATCTCTCTTCCACATTTCCAAATTTTCTTTCCACATTTCCTCTCCTTAACCACTCTCTCATTTTTTTCCACATTTCCACATTTCTTCCACATTTACTCCACATTTTACTCTTCCTTGCTCTACCACTCTCAAAAAAAAATAATCCTCATTTCTTCTCCACATTTTCTCTCCACCTTTCCACATTTCCTCCATATTTTCTCTCCACCTTTTTCTCTCCACATTTTACCCTACCGGTACCTTCCTTGCTCTACCACTCTCAACATTTTTACTCCATCTATTATTTTTCTCTCCCTTTACCATTCCAAAGCCTCCTCTTAGTATTTTATTATTTTACTATTATTTTTTAAAAGTGAGGTTTCCGTTGTAAGTACTTAAGCGCTTTGACCGGGTCTAAAAAATCATAAATGTTTAAAAATGTCACGCGGTTCAAGACTCTTTGGTGGTTAGTTGAGAGAGAGAGACAGAGAGAGAGACAGATGGTGAGAGCGAGTGTGTGTGTGTGTGTGTGTGTGAGAGAGAGAGAGAGAGAGAGAGAGAGCTAGCGAGCAAAGGAATTTAACTTAAGGTTAGATATTTCCAGGGATAGTTGAAGAATGCATATTATCTTTACGTTAAGCATTACGGTACATATTTGTTAAACATTGTTTCTCGTAGGTCACTTAATGGCCCAAATTCCCTTTACAAAGTCACCGAGGAGAGCTATAACTATTAAAAAGTTTGTACCACAAACTTCCAAGTTGAGTTTCATACTGTGTATAACTTCCATCTCTCCACCGCACACACAACCCCCTCCCCCCCACCACACACACATATACACCCACACACAACACACGCACACACACCTACACCACACCACCACACTCACACACACTCACCCACCCACCCACATACACACACTCACATACCCATACCTCCCCCCTTCAACCACATCCACACACTCACTTACACACACACACACACCATACATTTTTTTTTCACACCATACATACACACCACATCACACACACACACCACCCACACCCACACTACACACACCCACACCCACACCCACATATACACATACCCATACCTCCCCCCCTCAACCACACACACACACCACACACACCCACCCACCCACCCAGCCATCCACCAACCACCCACCCATCCACCCACCCACCCGTTCACCACCCAACCACCCACCCACCCCACCCAACCCACCCACCCACCCCACCCACACCACCCACCCCCCCCACCCACCCACCCACCCACCACACCCACCACCCCCACCCACACACACACACACACACACACACCCACCCACCGAAGGCTGGTACCTCCTAAATTGCAGGCTCGCTTACACTCTCCAGGAATAATTTCGACACTTACTGTAGATGGCCGGAAAGGTTTTACAATCGCCAAAATAATGGGTCGAATGTCTTTTAAATCTCAAAACTAATGGGGCTAAACATGAGTGGAAGTGGGAAGGGGGTCCAGAACATCTCCCCCCTCCCCCCCCCCCTCCCTTCCTTAGTTGATACCTGGTGTTATGTTAGTCCAAGGATATGGCGATAAAGGAATAAATCTTCTCGCTCGATATCATAATAGTTAAGGGGAGGTTCCACATGAGGGATTTTTTTTCTTGACCCCTTTCTCCCTCATGTTTTAGCCCCATTGCTTTTAAGATTTTAAGACTTTCGCCCTATTAGTTTGGCGATTTTAAGAACTTTCGCCCCATTTCAGTTAATTACAATTTAAAACTTGCAAACAAAGTCAACCCAAAATTGGGACAAGGACAATATAAAGTCAAATTAACTTAAATTAAATTAAATTCATTTAATTTAATTTAAGTCAAATTAACTTATCAAAATCGCTATGTGGAAACGACGCTTGCTAAAATAACAAAATAAATAAATAAAAGAACACAATTCACCACATAGACCTTTCGTGCCATTTAGGTGTCGATTTTTTTCCTGGTGAGCGATAGCGAGTATGTAATTTAAAAGGGCCGGGACATTTTGCTATCGAAAAATGTATGCATATATCTTTGAAAGCGGGTCAAGAGGATGTAATAGGTAAGCTTGATGGAGGTCTAGGGAACAAACTAAAAACCCCCCATTAAAGGATAAACCAATTCACTTCCCTCGAATTGCTTTCCACAAACTTACAATCTACAAATGTTTAAATCCAGTTGTTACAAACATTTTATGAATGGAGGATGCCTTTAGGCACATGGACCTTTTTGTTTTATCTGTGTTTTTCCTTCCTCCGTTCATTGTCTCTTAAAAAAAAAAAAATATATATATATATATATATATATATATATTTTTTTTTTTTTTTTTTTTTTTTTTTTTTTTTTTCTATGTGATTGAGGGAGGCAAAAGGCATAACTGCCTATAGCGAGTGCCTCCCCCATAGTTGAAAGAGTGACAGGGCCAAAATCAAGGGACGTTCGAGCCAAAATGCCTGGACACACGGAGTTTGAAGCAATTTAAGTCATAGGAAGAGGGAAAGACTGATTCTGGGAGAGAGTTCCAGAGCTCAGCTGTTGAGTAGAAGAAAGTTTGAGAGTAACGTTTCACTCTTGGGTTGAGAGTTGGATTGAGTTGCAAGACGGGTACCACGTGCCCTACGTAAAGGAGGTGGTATGCACTGGGCTAGCTCTGAGGAACACTGATTATTATAGTAGCGATAGAATAGCGAGAGAGATGCAACATTGCGGCGGAGAGAGAGAGATTGCAGAGAGTTGGTGAGTGGACGGAGTTAATGATACGAAAGGCCTTCCATTCAACTTTGTCTAGGAGAGCAGTGTGAGAGGAACCTCCCCACACATGTGAACAATACTCAATACAAGGGCGCACTATGCCCCTGTACAGAGCAAGAAGCTGTGCAGGGGAAAAGAACCCCCTAAGGCGGTTGAGCACACCCAGCTTCTGGGATGCTGCCTTAGCAAGACTGGTAATATGGTCCTTCCAAATGAGAGCAGAAGAAAAAGAGACACCAAGAATATTGAGAGAAGATGAAGGGTTGATTTTTGTATTGTTGAAGAATAAGGGATAGTCGCTGGGAGATCCTGACGGGTAGATAGATGGAGAAATTGGGTTTTGGAAGCATTAAAGTTAACAAGGTTTTCTCTGCCCCAATTGGAAATAGTATTTAGATCAGAATTTAAGAGTTCTATGGCTTCATTACGTTTGTCGTTGAGGGATTGCTGGCTGGGGCGTTCTGAAAACTAATGGAGTAGTGCAAGGTTGAGTCGTCTGCGTATGAATGGATGGGAATTAAGGTACAGTTAAGGAGATCATTTATAAAAATTAGAAAGAGAATAGGAGATAGGACAGAGCCCTGAGGAACACCGGAGTTTATAGAGTGAGGAAGTGAACAATGGCCGTCCACAACCGCGGCTATGGAACGGCCGGAAAGGAAATTAGAGACAAAGGCACAGATGGAGGGATAGAAACCGAAGGAGGGTAGTTTAGAAATTAAAGATTTATGCCAGACTCTATCGAAGGCTTTCGATATGTCTAGTGCAATAGAAAAAGTCTCACCGAAGTCCCGAAAGGAGGATGACCAAGAGTTAGTAAGATATGAAAGAAGATCACCAGTAGAGCGACCCTTAAGGAAGCCATACTGGCGATCTGAGAGCAGATTATGAGAAGAGAAATGCTTAAGAAATTTGGAAGCAAGAATAGTTTCAAAAACTTTAGAAAGACAAGAGATAAGAGCAATTGGACGATAGTTGGAGGGTTGAGAGCGGTCACCCTTCTTTGGGACAGGTTGAATGTGAGCAAACTTCCAGCATGAAGGGAAGACGTTAGAGGATAGACAGAGACGAAAGAGTTTGCCTAGGCAGGGAGTCAGCACGGAAGCACAGTTTTTGAGAACAACATGAGGAACACCGTCCGGACCGTACGCCTTATTAGTGTTAAGCCCAGAGAGGGTAGAAAGTACATCTTTAGAAGAGATAGGATATTAGGCATAAGTAAGAGAGAGGAGGGCGGAGAAGGAGGAATAGCACCGGAATCATCCAAGGTGGAGTTTCTAGCAAAAGTTTGAGCGAAGAGTTTAGCTTTGTCAGAGGAAGAAGTGATGGTTGTGCCATCAGAGTGGGAAAGGGGAGGGAAAGACGAGGAAGAGAAATTGTTGGAGAGGTTTTTGGCTAGATGCCAGAAAGCTTGGGAAGAGCTAGAGTTGGATAGTTCAGTGCATTTATTATTGATGAAAGAGTGTTTGGCAAGTCGAAGAACAGATTTGGCTTGATTCCGGGCAGAAACATATGAAGAATGAGAGTCTTGAGTTTTAAGGCGTCGGTAACCGTTTGAATGCTTCCTCCTTATTGCGGACAGCAGTAGAACAGGCGTGAGTAAACCAAGATTTTTTAGCATTAGTCTGAGAGAAAGAGAATGGAATGTATGCTTCCATGCCCGATAGGATTACCTCGGTAATGCGTTCAGCACTCTCCGAGGGTCCTCGGCCATGGAAGCAGAAATCATTCCATGGGAAATCAAAGAAGATATATATATATATATATATATATATATATATATATATATATATATATATATATATATATATATATATATATATATATATAATATGAAACGTTATCAATAAAATCCTCATATGGCGTTTATATTCAAGAACAAAAATATAACACCGTACTGTCCGAACAAGGAAACGACTCACAGCGAGAGAATAAGAATACGATATATTTTATCCTGCAGACCAATACTACGTTTTTGTAGTGGTCGTAGTATAAAAACCCTTTGTGTAGAAAATGATGGAATATTGTTGGATGGATCAGGAAGAGAGAGGCAAGATGTAATACTGGATATCTACTCTGTTACATTTCCGCTAACTGGTAATATGACAACTGATTTATTAACACTTACTTAACGATTATATTATATATATATATATATATATATATATATATATATATATATATATATATATATATATATATATATATACGAAACTTAATAGATCATCCTACTAACTGAAAACACAATATTTTAAATGTACTCCTTTGTTAAATATAATCTTGTCTTTTAAGTTAGTACGATATATACTGTATACGATCAGCTGGGAAAAAATAACAGTCGGTCATTTGTATCGACGCCACCCCGCACATTCGTTTTCTATGCTTTGAACCTTGAATTCTTCAGCAATTGCTTTGAAACTATAGTGAACAGGAAAATGTATTCCGGTGCTTAGTAAAAATTGGATGGTTATTATATGACATAAATACCCCCCCCCCCCTCCTTCTCGCGCGCACACACACACACACACACACACACACACACACACACACACACACACACACACACACACACACACACACACACACACACACACACACACACACTCGCACTCTTTTTTTCTCAAACACACACACACTCTCTCTCTCTGAGTCTCAAACACACACAAGCACACACACACACACACACACACGCCTTCGTTTCCGATGTCGCCAATTGGCTAAAATACAGACTACACACACATCCACAGCCATTCCAACAGTACATAAAACACTTAACATGCATTTCACGCAATACATTCCCAGTTAAGGAGGCGCGATAATAATGAGCTTAGCTCGCATTGCGTGGATTCCCCTTGACGAACAAGTAACTGAGTAACACACACACGCACACACACACACACACACACACACACACACACACACTCACACACACACTCACACACACTCACACACACACACACACACACTCTCTCTCTCTCTCTCTCTCTCTCTCTCTCTCTCTCTCTCTCTCTCTCTCTCTCTCTCTCTCTCTCTCTGTTATTAGCGTCTCATTTACTTTTACTTCTCCAATATTTCTTCATATTTGCAACCTGGGAGGAGAATTTCTGACTCGGGCTGGCAATTTCCAAGATTTTAAGAAGTTCGCCCCATTAGTTTGGGGATTTTAAGACCCGATCGTCTATTTCTTTGTCAATTTTAAGAAGTTTCGTGTCATTTAGGAGGAATAGAAAAATAAGTACCTCCAAGACCCACTTCAGAGATAAATTTGGGAATTTTTCGGTAAAAAAAATATGCTCCGGCCAAAGGCCGATTCCTCCTACAATGCAGGCTCGCTTTCGTTCGCCAGGAATAAGCCGACACCGAAAAAGCACGAACGATCTTAAAACCGTCAAAATAATAAGCCGAATGTCTTACAATCTTAAAATTAATGGGGCTAAGCACGAGGGTAAAGAGGGTCCTATAACCCCCCCCCCCCCCCCCCGTTATTAGTGTCGCATTCACTTTTACTTCTGCAATATTTCCTCATTTTTGCAACCCTGAAAATGTTTGACTTGGTACTTAGCAATTTTTTAGATTTTAAGAAATTCGTGCCATTAGTTTAGTGATTTTAAGACCTTTCACCCCATTTCTTTGTCAAGTTTAAAACATTGTGTGTCATTTAGGGGTCGATTTTTTCCTGGCGAGCAAAAGCGAGGTTGCAATTTAGGAGAAATAGAAAATGAACTTAACTTCAAAACCCCCTTTCGAGATAAATTTGGGCATTTTTCGGTAGAAAAATGCTCAGACAGAAGGCCAGTTCCTCCTAAAATGCAGGCTCACTTTCGTTCGCCAGGAATACATCGACACCCAAAAGGCACGAAAAGTCTTAAAATCGTCAAAGTATATGGGCGAATGTCTTAAAATCTCAAAACGAATGGGGCTAAAGCTAGAGTGAAAATAGGGTCGTTTGACCAAAAAGAGACCTAAAAATGCAAATTTTCCATTTTTAGATGTTCATGTGCCCTAAGATATTGGCTCACATTAATTTTAGATTACACTTATGGACTCCTCATGGCCTAAAGATTACACTTATGGACTCCTCATGGCCTAAAGATTACACTTATGGACTCCTCATGGCCTAAAGATTCTAAATATATACGTCGTTTCATTGTGCGCATTGTCAATTTGGCACAATACAAAATATGTATTCCATATTTCCCATTTTTAGGTGGGGGGGGGGGGGTGAATTTTGAACAGCTCTCAAGCACTTATCAAAACTAATAATGATGTATATCGTTGTATACCGTGTTTGAAGGCGACAAAGGCCAATCCTATTAGTACAATACGTATTGTTGCCATACCGTACATTACCTAACCCATTATAACATTATGTATTGTCGTTCCTGTCAAAGCTAAATTATAACGTCCCCATAAACCCGTGTGAACCCCCAAGGCTGCTGGTAATTATGGTAATATACCCCCTCCTCCCACCTTGGACACAGAATTAATTACATGCAATATAGCCCACCGCTGTTGTGCTATAGTACAATTATGTTCTGTGGAGGCGCTCGGTTATGGCCTTGGCCTTGCTCGGGGCCTTGGGGTTGTTCGGCCAGGCAGCTTGGGGAACAGCAACAACAACAACAATTATGTTGGAGGTTCAGGACCGGGGGATATTGTAGCGCGGACAACATTAAGGAGAGGTTTCCACTCGAGGGATTTTTTTCTGGATCCCTTTCTCCCTCATGTTTAGCCCCATTGATTTTGAGATTTTAAGACGTTCGCCCCATTAGTTTGACGATTTAAAGAACTTTCGCCCCATTTATGTAACTTTTAAGATCTTTCGTGCCATTTAGGTGTCCATTTTTTCCTGGCGAGCGATAGCGAGCCTGTAATTTAAGAGAAACCGGCCTTTGACCGGGAAATTTTTCTACCGAAAAATGTACAAATTTATCTTGAAAAGGGGTCAAGGGGGTGTAATTTCAAGCTTGATGGAAGTCTAGGAAACCCTAAAAAACTCCTTAATTTACAGATTTTAGGACAATATTAAGGGGAGGTATTCACTGAAGCTTTTGTTTTGAACCCCTTCTCCCTCATGTTTAGCCCCATTAGTACAATATATATTCTGTTGAAGGTCCAGGACCAGGTGGAATTATAGCGCGGCCAACATTAATTTAGAGAATTTAGTAGACTATTCAATTTGGCTCCCGGACAGCTTAAGGGGAGGTTTTTAGTTTGTTTCCTACTCCTCCAGCAATCTAAAAATGTCACCCCCTTGACCCCCTTTCAAGATAAATTTGTACATTTTTCGGTAGAAAAATGTCCCGGCCGAAGGCCGGTTCCTCTTAAATTACAGGCTCGCTATCGCTCGCCAGGATAAAATCGACACCTAAATGGCACGAAAGGTCATAATATGGGGTGAAAGTTCTTAAAATCGCTAAACTAATGGGGCAACGTTTTATAATATCAAAAGCAATGGGGCTAAACATGAGGGAGAAAGGGTTCAAGAAAAAAATCCCTCAAGTGGAGATCTCCCCTTAACCAGTAAACCTTTTGAACCACCAGATCCCCACCACCAGTATTAGTTGAGGTGTACTGGTACTGGTTGAAATAGTCTATCGGTTATATGGTCACCTATATATCACATCTATTCTGCTAAGGACGGGACAAAATGATACTGTTATACCACTAATTCTATATATAATACAACATGATACTGTTATACCACTAATTCTATATACAATACAGTACCCACCACTTTTACCCAGAGGTTCAGGCATTTATTATTCTGTTCTGTCCGATAATACGTTTGCAACAGTTTTATCCATGGTACCATCCTATTACATTGTTCAATTGTCTATGTATCTTTGAGGTCGAAGGGTATATACTGTATATATATTAGACTGGCCATCCGTCTCGTGTCTGAGCACTGGACTAGGACAAGATGGTGACTGTAGAAGGATGTTGTGGTGATGATAGTACAGTCGGCCTAGTAAGTCATTGCTCGGTACCAGTTATGTTTTGATCAATAATTGGTATCAACAATATTTACACAATAATTTTATTTTTTTCGATTGAGATATACAACCATGTTCCTACACTTACCAACCCTGTTCAACATCTGCCAGACGTTAATACAGCACAGAGCTAGCCTAACGTAATGATAGGTGACACATGACTTATTAGCGCCCCTGTACATAATATCCGGTGTTATGGTGATGACAGACATAATTACCTGTATTTTACCAGACACTTCACCGGTTAATTGGCCTTAATGAGACATAAATATAACACTTGATTGATCCTATTACCTTCCCTCTCAGGATAATAAGGCTTGGTGGAATATAATTATAGCCTTCAATAACGTTAAACATTTTGTGGCTTCAGAGAATTAGCTTCCCTTAATACTGCTGGAACATCTGATTAATATGATCATAATCTCTTACTGAGATTATAAGGTTGCTTCAAGGTTGAATATAATAATAGCCTTTATATATATCTATCTATATATCTATTGCCTGACGCCGCGATCCCCGAAGGGTTGGCCACGAACGAACCGCCCCCATGCACCTTTGTCCCCAGTCAGTCGACGCCCCTCCCCCCAACCAGCACCGCCTTCGTTCATGTACTTCCTCACTCCATCCTTCCACCTCTCATTCGGTCTACCTCTCCCTCTCTGTCCCTCCACCTCGCTCTCGTACACCCTCTTAGTCATTCTCTCGCTTTCCATACGTTCCATATGGCCGAACCATCTCAAGTTGTTCCTTTTCACACTTTCCAGCACATCTACCTCCACACCACACCTCCTTCTTACTTCCTCATTAGTCTGTCTATCCCTCCATATATATATACCGTATATATACTGTATATATATATATATATATATATATATATATATATATATATATATATAGATATATATATATATATAGCATGGGTAGTTGACTAAAACAAAACCAGTTAGTTAATATGAACATCATTATTAATACAAAACCTGTTCTGTTTCTTTACCGGTGCCAGCAGCTGTAAGCCACGGGAGGTTGTTTTGTTGTGGCCAAAAATGTAATCGTAAGAGGCTTATTGTAACAACTAAATGGTAGGCTATTATGTTGAGAGAGAGAGAGAGAGAGAGCGAGAGAGAGAGAGAGAGAGAGAGAGAGAGAGAGAGAGAGAGAGAGAGAGAGAGAGAGAGAGAGAGAGAGAGAGAGAGAGAGAGAGACCTGATACCTGATCGGTTCAGGTACTCTACCACGATAGTTTTTTTATTGTTTCCTGGCGAGCGATAGCTAACCTACAATATAGAAGGAATCGGGCTTCGGTCGGGACATTTGTTACCGAAAGATGTTAAAACAATTATTGAAGGAGGTACTTACTGGTATTATTGAAGGGGGTACTTACTGGTATTATTGAAGGGGGTACTTACTGGTATTATTGAAGGGGGTACTTACTGGTATTATTGAAGGGGGTACTTACTGGTATTATTGAAGGGGTACTTACTGGTATTATTGAAGTGGGTACTTACTGGTATTATTGAAGGGGGTACTTACTGGTATTATTGAAGGGGGTACTTACTGGTATTATTGAAGGGGGTACTTACTGGTATTATTGAAGGGGTACTTACTGGTATTATTTTTTAGCTTGATGAAGGTGTAGGTAGGGGAAATTATATATATATATACTGTATATATATATATATATATACTGTATATATATATATATATATATATATATATATATATATATATCTATATATATATATATATATATATATATATATACACATACACATACACAAATAACAATGATATAAATAGAATAATATTCCCCTATACCTGCCTACACACATATTTATCTCCTTTCTGCTAATACGATCCTTCTATAATCCTGTTAGCCATTTTGTCCTCGCTTATTAAATCATGAGTGAAATCCGATAAAGCGAGTTTCCAGCGACCTAAATACTTCTAATGAGCAAATCAGGGTGGTAGGTTATTGTTATCCTACTCTCTCTCTCTCTCTCTCTCTCTCTCTCTCTCTCTCTCTCTCTCTCTCTCTCTCTCTCTCTCTCTCTCTCTCTCTCTCTCTCTCTCTCTCCATAATATCGTGCAGTAGCTTTAATAATCGTCTTACATTGATATTATTTACATCGAAGCCCATTACCATTTTTGCGTGGCTGTTCGCTTCATAAATTTGCATGTCAATAATAATAATGATTTTGGTGCATGATATTAGTTATAGGCCAATGTTTATGAATATGAAGCTAGGTACGATCGCACTAATAAGTCATGTCCCAACTGTCATTATGTTTGGCTTGTTCTGTGCTGTATTAATGTCTGTCAGATGTTGAATAGGGTGGGTAAGTGTAGGAATATGTTTGTATATTTCACTCGATATGAAGAAATGAAGCTTCGACATTGCTGATACTAATTATTGATCAAAATATACTTGGTGCCGAGACATCACTTATTAGCGCGACTGTACACTCGGATACCATAGTCTCTAGTCCACTCGTAAACATTCCTGGACTCCACCTATTTTTCATTATGGAAGTATATCTCTGGAAACTATATATACTGCCTTGATGGTGTAATGGTTAGTGTGTTTAAGATCTATATGTGATAACCCACGTTCGAATCCCGGTAGGATCACAAGCTTTCATTAATTTCGTTGGGAGGTGTTTGCTGTGTGGAGTGAAATAAATAATTTGAAAATTGATTGAAAAGCAATTTCCCCAAAAATCAATCCAGCTAGTAATAATTGCGTAAAAAAATACATACAGGATCCACAAATTTGTATAAGTTAACAAATTAAGGGTTTGAAGAGGGTATACAAAGGTTATGTTAAATCATTGGGTACTTAGATGGCTTTACCTGTATCCTTGTATAAGATTCTCTCTCTCTGTCTCTGTCTCTCTCTCTCTTCGATCGTTAATGGATCTTTGCTCACCTCTCCCTCCAGCCTCTAAACTAGGTCAGTAATTTGTTCACACCATCCCTCTCCCTCTTCTAATTCACACACACACACACACACACACACACACACACACACACACACACACACACACACACACACACACACACACACACACTTGCTCTCACTTCCATTCTAGTTCTCATTCTCTCCCACTCCTTACACACACTCAGTCTCCCTTTCCTTCTCACACTCTCACTCTCACTCTCTCTCTCTCTCTCTCTCTCTCTCTCTCTCTCTCTCTCTCTCTCTCTCTCATTCACTCACACACACACTCAAACACTCCCCTTCCGGTCTAGTTATCTTACTCTCTCTCTCATTCACTCACACACACTCAAACATTCTCTCTCTCCCCTCTTCCGCTTTCTTCCGCTCTAATTATCTTACTCACCATCTCTCTCTCTCTCTCTCTCTCTCTCTCTCTCTCTCTCTCTCTCTCTCTCTCTCTCTCTCTCTCTCTCTCTCTCTCTCTCTTCTCTCTCTTCTCTCTCTCTCTCTCTCTCTCTCTCTCTCTCAACTTCCGACCTTGCTCAAGTGAACATGACACACTATCAAATATTTTAGCAGGGGCTGGCAACCTTTTTCTCGTACAAATGTAGCCCTCTCCAGATTTTTACGATGGCGCGTTTCTTTTCGGTTTCTGGCTATTATTAGACGATTTTATTAAGATTAAGTGCAGGGAATTGAACTATTATTATTATTATTATTATTATTATTATTATTATTATTATTATTATTGTTATTATTTTTATTAAGGGTCTATCTCGTTTATCTTTTCAATCAAACGCCTTCCTCAATGTTAAATCAGTTACCCCAGACAATGTTACCGTACTCGGGAATGGAGTTTTGGGTTAAAAGGGTTAGTTGTCATGTATTTAACCCTATGAGTCTCCCAAGTTTTTGACTCGAAACTTTCATTTTTTCTCTCTCTCGCTCTCTCCGTTTTTAGTCGCCTCGTACGACACGCGGTAGGATACATGCATCATATTCTCTTCCTCTACTACTTTGGTGTACCCCTCAAGGTGTACATTGTATTATATGAGATCATGTTTATTGTATGTATGATTGTGTAATGGATGCCAAGGTATGAAGGGTATGTGTGTGTGTGTGTGTATGTAAGTGTAATCGTGTGTGTTGTATGTGTGTGTAATCGTGTTTGTTGTATGTGTGTAGGTGTGTTTGTGTGTGTGCGTGCGTGCGTGTGTGTGGGTGTAATCGTGTGTGTTGTATGTACAAAGTACAAAGGAGTACAAAGGAGTACAAAGGAAATCAAGCAACAACAGATATAGTGACCCTTCTAGGTTGCTTGTCCTCCAAAACACTGAGGATCAAGTGTCCAAACAGTGGTTTAGAGTGGGTAAAGGAACATTGGAAAGGGAATTACTGCCCTGGAACTAATGTCCGTGGCAGGATTAGGAAGTTAGTAGGGGACAGATGGGTTAGTAACTGAGGGGGGGGATAAAATAAAGTTATTCATTTACAAACGCAGTCAGTCGCGGGTTTGATGCGAGATATTTGTCTAGGCGGAGTTTAAATGAATCAACGGTGATGCAGTCTATAACGTTTCTATAATGTGTGTGTAATCGTGTTTGTTGGATGTGTGTGGGTGTGTTTGTGGGTGTGCGTGCGTGCGTGCGTGTGTGTGGGTGTAATCGTGTTTGTTGTGTGTGTGAGAATGTGTGTCTCGGTGTGTGCGTGTGTTGTATATTATTTATGTATGTAATTTGTCTTCCACTTAGCTTAATGAGAGGGTAAACCTTCACAGTGTTTTGTACCGGTATATTAATAGCGATAAGTCGTTAGTTTATTATGTAACGTGTGAGAGAGAGAGAGAGAGAGAGAGAGAGAGAGAGATTCGTTTTCTTTGTACAGTATATACATGTATATATTTATTATTGCTAGAACAATTAAAAAAACCAACAGATGGAACAACAACAATGCACTCACCATGACCAACAAACAACAACAGGAACGGTAACAAGCATAATTGAATACGTAGCCAATTAGTGTATGTTCAAAGTTAAGGGGAGATCTCCACTCGAGGGATTTTTTTCTTGACCCCTTTCTCCCTCATGTTTAGCCCCATTGCTTTTGATATGATAAAACGTTTGCCCCAATAGTTTAGCGATTTTAAGAACTTTCACCCCATATTAAGACCTTTCGTGCCATTCAGGTGTCGATTTTATCCTGGCGAGCGATAGCGAGCCTGTAATTTACGAGGAACCGGCCTTTGGCCGGGAAATTTTTCTACCGAAAAATGTACAAATTTATCTTGAAAGGGGGTCAAGGGGGTGAAATTTTTAGATTGCTGGAGGAGTAGGAAACAAACTAGAAACCTCCCCTTAAATGTCAACAACAACGTAGCAAACAAAATACATACAAGAAGCGTATAATAAGAACCCATAAACACAGGGACCAAACATATTATTTTGTACATCGTTCTTAAGGGGAGACTGACCGTTTTTCTGGACCCCCTTCTCCCTCATGTTTAGCCCCACTAGTTTTGAGATTTATAAGACGTTCGGCCCATTAGTTTGGCGATTTTAACACCTTTCGGCCCATTTCGTTGTCAATTTTAAGACCTTTCGTGCCATTTAGTTCTCGATTTTTTCCTGGCGAGCGATAGCGAGCCTGCAGTTTTAAGAGGAAACGGCCTTCGGCCGGGACATTTTTCTACCGAAAAATTTACAAATTTATCTTGAAGGGGGGTCTAGGGGGTGTATTTCTAAGCTTGATGGAGGTCTAGGAAGGAAACTACAAAAATATATGAATAAATGAATGCATAGACCAAACAAACGGCCTTCCTCCCCTTAAATGCCAACAACAACATAGCAAATAATACATACAATAAACGTATATAAGAACCATTGAACACAAACACCAAACACATATAATATACAGACCAAAAACACATATAATATACAGACCAAAAACACATATAATATACAGACCAAAAACACATAATATACAGACCAAAAACACATAATATACAGACCAAAAACACATAATATACAGACCAAAAACACACATAATATACAGACCAAAAACACATATAATATACAGACCAAAAACACATAATATACAGACCAAAAACATATAATATACAGACCAAAAACAACACATAATACAGACCAAAAACACATATAATATACAGACCAAAAACACATATAATATACAGACCAAAAACACATATAATATACAGACCAAAAACACATAATATACAGACCAAAAACACATATAATATACAGACCAAAAACACATAATATACAGACCAAAAACACATAATATACAGACCAAAAACACATATAATATACAGACCAAAAACACATATAATACAGACCAAAAACACATAATATACAGACCAAAAACACATATAATATACAGACCAAAACAACATAATATACAGACCAAAAAACACATAATATACAGACCCAAAAAAACACATATAATATACAGACCAAAAACACATATAATATACAGACCAAAAAACACATAATATACAGACCAAAAAACACATAATATACAGACCAAAAACACATAATATACAGACCAAAAACACACATAATATACAGACCAAAAACACATATAATATACAGACCAAAAACACATATAATATACAGACCAAAAACACATAATATACAGACCAAAAACACATATAATATACAGACCAAAAACACATATAATATACAGACCAAAAACACATAATATACAGACCAAAAACACATAATATACAGACCAAAAACACATATAATATACAGACTCAAAACACATAATATACAGACCAAAAACACATATAATATACAGACCAAAAACACATATAATATACAGACCAAAAACACATAATATACAGACCAAAAACACATATAATATACAGACCAAAAACACATATAATATACAGACCAAAAACACATAATATACAGACCAAAAACACATAATATACAGACCAAAAACATATAATATACAGACTCAAAAACACATAATATACAGACCAAAAACACACATAATATACAGACCAAAAACACATATAATATACAGACCAAAAACACATATAATATACAGACCAAAAACACATAATATACAGACCAAAAACACATATAATATACAGACCAAAAACACATATAATATACAGACCAAAAACACATAATATACAGACCAAAAACACATAATATACAGACCAAAAACACATAATATACAGACCAAAAACACACATAATATACAGACCAAAAACACATATAATATACAGACCAAAAACACATATAATATACAGACCAAAAACACATAATATACAGACCAAAAACACATAATATACAGACCAAAAACACATAATATACAGACCAAAAACACATAATATACAGACCAAAAACACATATAATATACAGACCAAAAACACATATAATATACAGACCAAAAACACATAATATACAGACCAAAAACACATATAATATACAGACCAAAAACACATATAATATACAGACCAAAAACACATAATATACAGACCAAAAACACATAATATACAGACCAAAAACACATATAATATACAGACTCAAAACACATAATATACAGACCAAAAACACATATAATATACAGACCAAAAACACATATAATATACAGACCAAAAACACATAATATACAGACCAAAAACACATATAATATACAGACCAAAAACACATATAATATACAGACCAAAAACACATAATATACAGACCAAAAACACATAATATACAGACCAAAAACACACATAATATACAGACTCAAAACACATAATATACAGACCAAAAACACATATAATATACAGACCCAAAACATATAATATACAGACCAAAAACACATATAATATACAGACCAAAAACACATAATATACAGACCAAAAACACACATAATATACAGACCCAAAACACATATAATATACAGACCAAAAACACATATAATATACAGACCAAAAACACATATAATATACAGACCAAAAACACATATAATATACAGACCAAAAACACATATAATATACAGACCAAAAGCAAACGGTATATAGCCATGTTCTCATCTTGATTATTCAGCTATCACGAAGATTATGTACAGTCGCGTTAATAAGTCATGGTCCAGCTGTCATTACGTTTGGCTTTCTCTGTGCTGTATTAATGTCTGTCAGATGTTGAATAGGGTGGATAAGTGTAGGAACATGTTTGTATATTCCACTCGATATGACAAAATGATATATGTTGGTAATTATGAAAACTTGGCATTAATGTGACGTAGATATATAATAGTTTCATATATTTCCATTAACCCTTTCACGCATTTATGACGCAGAGGTTGCCAGATTAGCAATAAGAAATAGTTCTCTCACTCTTATAATTACCTCTCCAAAATTAGTTTTCTGCCCACAGCTAACTCAAAGACAACTTTGAAGTAACTAACTAAAGGTTTCTAAATACCCCTGATGGTAACAAAGGCTTTAAAGTATCCCCAATAGGCTCAAAATCGCCTCATATGTCGGAGAGGGTTAAGTATCGGGAAAATTGATGCCAAGAGCTTCAGTTACCGTCAGTTGGAAAAATATTAGTGTGTATTGCCAAATAGTCTCAAGATATTGCCCGCATAAATCTAGGGACCTAAGTTGCCAGAAAAAGGGTTAGTTAAATTAATCTCTAGGGCCCCAAAGTTGCCAGAAAGAGCCATCGTGTACATCTGGTTCAAGGGCCAGTATATATATTGTCAAAATAAATGTAGGGCCCCAAGTTGCCAACAATATCCCTCGTACAGTCGCGCTAATAAGTGATGTCCCGGCACCAAGTATGTTTTGATCAATAATTGGTATCAGCAATATCTAAGCTTCATTTCTTCATATCGAGTGAAATATACAAACATGTGCCTACACTTAACCGCCCAATTCAACATCTGACAGACATTAATATAGCACAGAGCGAGCCAAACGTAATGACAGCTGAGACATGACTTATTAGCGCGACCGTACATCTGGTGGTTCTAGGGGGGGGGGGGGGGAGGAGGGGGAGGGGAGGGGGAGGGGGGGGGGGGGGGGGGGGGAAGGGGCTTTATATATACCAGCCCCCCTGAGGGTCCCTGGAAGTATAACACTATCTACCCTGGACTGCCCTGGGGGTGCTCTTATATACTGTATATATACATACACAGATTTACACACTAAACACACACACACACACACACACACACACACACACACACACACACACACACACACACACACACACACACAGCACTACACACCCACACCCACACACACACACACACACACACCACACACACACTCACACACACACACACAACACACACACACACACACACACACACACACACACACACACACACACTCACACACACACTCTTTAGATTACCAACTTTTTTACAAGCCCCCCCGAGGGACCCTGGAAGTACACTATCTACTCCTGACTGGCCTGGGGGTGGCCTTATATATATTACACCTACACACACACACTAAAAACACACACACACACACACACACACACACACACACACACACACACACACACACACACACACACACACACACACACACACACACACACACACACACACACACACTCTTTAGATTACCAACTTTTTTATATTACACCTACACACACACACACACACTTAACACACGCACACACACACACACGAACACACACACACACACACACACACTTCCATTTGCTTTACTATCTTGATTCATAGTCTCTTTCCTTTGTAATATAATGGGGGCGAAAAATATAGGTAAAAGTTGAATGGAATGTACACAGAAACCTTGTATATAGTTTCCAGAATATGATACAATGTGCTTCATATGTTAGGGTTTATAGAGAGTAAAGCATAGTCTATCTATCTATCTATTGTCTGACGCCGTGGCCACGAACGAACCGCCCCCATGCACCTCTGTCCCCAGTTAGTCGACGCCCCTCCCCCCAACCAGCACCGCCTTCGTTCATGCACTTCCTCACTCCATCCTTCCACCTCTCATTCGGTCTACCTAGTAAGATGGGTAAAATACATCCATGCTTTATAAGTAGTCCAGAAATTAAGACTCTTAACTTCTATAACATGAACAGGGTTAGAGCAAATGAGCTGTAAGTTTCAACGTGTATTCCCTGGCTGACTCTTCCCAAATGGTGGAAATAATAGCTCGATAACTCCGTTCGTTTTTCAGTTATAGAGTTTTGGGGTTAAGATTGTTGGCACAGCGTATAGTCATAATATTAGTGATGACCCTGTAGCATAGAGAGTGGTTTTAAGGGGAGGTCTCCACTTGAGGGATTTTTTTTCTTGACCCCTTTCTCCCTCATGGTTAGCCCCATTGTTTTTGAGAATTTAAGATGTTTGCCCCTATAAGTTTGGCGATTTTAAGAATTTCCACCCCATTCTGTCAATTTTAAGACCTTTCGTGTAATTTAGGTGTCGATTTTATCCTGGCGTGCGATAGCGAGCCTGTAATTTAAGAGTAACCGGCCTTCGGCCGGGAAATTTTTCTACCGAAAAATGTACAAATTTATCTTGAAAGGGGGTCAAGGGGGTGACATTTTAAGATTGCTGGAGGAGTAGAAAACAAACTATAAACCTCCCCTTAACCCCTTCTGTGCCGGTGAGGTGTTTTTGATGCTATTCTAGTTATATTTAGACAATTTTCTACAGTTTAAGAAGGATCTGTGGCTGTAAAAATGGTCGTTTGTGTTGATGTAGTTCCCCGGCAGCAGTCTCGAGTCTGGTAGACGGAAGCCATCCAGATGCCTGCCTGCCCCCCCCCCCCCCCCCCCCCCCCGGCCCCCGAAGGGACCAGGGTGAGAGGAGATCTGTCCCTGAGAGGGCAGCGGGAGAGGGGATCATCAGCCTATGGGCTTGCTCCCCTGGGCCAATGCCCCCACCATCCGCAGCCCTCCTTGCAGTGCCACACAATCAGGCGATCTCGCCAGCACCTAGAAGGAAAAGCAGTGCAGGAAGCGAGACAGACAGAAACGGCTATGGTTAAGTGAGATAGTTCGGTGACTGTTACTTGCTGAAGGCCCTTTTTAAACTGACTAACATGGTCTAATACTAACCAGAATAGAGTTAAAAGGAAAGAACTGGTACTTTTATTTATTTATTTATTTTTCTATATTCCAACTACTCCCTCTCGGGCATTGGCTGAGAGCCTATACATTCAACCGCTTAACACGGTGAAGCCCGTGAGGTCTTGTTCCAGTCTAGGAGTGAGACATGCAAGCATCATTCACAGCTCAAAGCAGCCCCATCTCTGAAGCTGCTTTGCCTCTGGGATTCACTGTCTCATCCCCAGACTCGGACCCTCACTCTCAGAACCCCACCTATTGAGTAATTTGATTATATGACCTTATTCCATAGAGAGTTTTTCTAAAATATAATATACACCATTCCTCTTCCCACCTATTTAGTTGGCACTGGTTGAGATCTACTGGTTGAAATGGTTTACTGGTTGAAGTATCCGGGAACCCATAGTGTTGCTTTAAAAAATACCCCAAGACCCCCTTTCGAGATAAATGTGTACGTTTTTCGGTAGGAAAATCTCTTCCTAAATTAATTATAGGCTGGCTATCGCTCGCCAGGAAAAAAAACCAGACAGCTAAATGGCACAACAAGTAATAATATCGCCAAAGTAATGGGGCCATGACCTTCCTTAACAACAACATGAGGGAGAAGGGGGTTCATAAATACCAAACCTCGCCTTGAATATAATAAACCCCCACTCCTCTTCCACACCTCAACCACCAATTGTATTCGGGCAGAGAGAGAGAGAGAGTGTGAGAGTGAATGAGTGCGTGTGAGAGTGAATGAGTGTGTTTGTGTGTGTGTGAGAGAGAGAGAGAGAGAGCGTGAATGAGTGCGTGTGAGAGTGAATGAGTGTGTGTGTGTGAGAGAGAGAGAATGTGTGAGAGTGAATGAGTGCGTGTGTGTGTGTGTATGTATGTATGTGTGTGTGAGAGATAGAGAGAGTGAGAGTTGGTATAATATAATAAACATCTTTCCTCAACCACCACCACCTGCCCTCCTTCCACCGTTTGTGTGTGTGTGTGAGAGAGAGAGAGAGAGAGAGAGAGAGAGAGAGAGTTGGTATAATATAATAAACATCTTTCCTCAACCACCACCACCTGCCCTCCTTCCACCGTTTGTGTGTGTGTGAGAGAGAGAGAGAGAGAGAGAGAGAGAGAGAGAGAGAGAGAGAGTGAGAGTTGGTATAATATAATAAACATCTTTCCTCAACCACCACCACCTGCCCTCCTTCCACCGTTTGTGTGTGTGTGAGAGAGAGAGAGAGAGAGAGAGAGAGTGAGAGAGTGAGTGAGAGTTGGTATAATATAATAAACATCTTTCCTCAACCACCACCACCTGCCCTCCTTCCACCGTGTACAAATATTCCGGTTTATTGGCTGGAATTCCAGGAATGTTATTCAAATCACTCGCCCGTCGGCTCTACCTTTTATATTTGGACCTGGATATTTCTGGATATCTGAAGTATTAATATATTTCCTGCGCATAGTTTTATTGTATTATACGGAGCACGGGAAGTGTCTTGTGTTTTGGTATTATGCTTCCAGATTCCAAATATATATATATATATACAGTATACATACTCTGTATATCACCTTCCCGTTCTTCAACCACAGGCATTTGTCTACCGAAAAATTTACAAATTTATCTTGAAAGGGGCTCAAGGGGGTGTAATATTAAGCTTGATGGATATCTAGAGACCAAACTAAAAACCTTTAGTTTGGTCCCTAGATATCCATCAAGCTTAAGATTACACCCCCTTGAGCCCCTTTCAAGATAAATTTGTACATTTTTCGGTAGAAAAATGTCCCGGCTGAAAGCCGGTTCCTCTTAAATTACAGGCTCGCTATCGCTCGCCAGGATAAAATCGACACCTAAATGGCACGAAAGGTCTTAAAATTGACAGAAATGGGTTGAAAGTTCTTAAAATCGTCAAAATAATGGGGGCGAACGTCTTAACATTAGGAAAACAATGGGGCTAAACATGAGGGAGAAAGGAGTCAAGAAAAACAAAATCCCTCAAGTGGAAATCTCCCCTTAAGAATAATATTTTACCAAACTTTGATATTTTGTAGTTTCTTTACTAACCAAGACAAGATTAGGTATCCTTGTTATTAAGTCATGTCTCGGCACCCAGTGTGTTTTGATCAATAATTGGTATCAGCAATATCTAAGCTTCATTTCTTCATATTGAGTGAAATATACAATCATGTTCCTACACTTAGCCACCCTATTCAACATCTGACAGACATTAATACAGCACAGAGCAAGCCCAACGTAGTGACAGCTGAGACATGACTTATTAGCGCGACTGTACATCTATCTATCTATCTTTCCATCTATCTATACATCTATCTGCCTGTCTATCTGTTTCTTGTATGCTATTTATCTATCTATCTGTCTGTCTATATCTATCTATCTGTCTATATATATCTATCTATCTATCTATCCCAACATATTTTCTAGTCCCTCTAACATATTCAGTATCTTGCTCTCCCCTCTGAGTCGTTTTCTCTTCCCCTTTCTCTCTCTCTCTCTCTCTCTTATCTCTGTTTTTCTTCATGCATGTTTTCCTTCAATTGCATTTTCCCCTCCTGCCTTCTGTTTTCTGCTGTCATCCTCTTATTTTCTCTTTTGTTTTTCTCTCGTATTGTGTGTATTGTCTCGTTTATAAGATACTGTAAGTTTTTTGTCTCGTTTTTTCTTTAACCCTTTCAGACTCATATGACGCAGAGGTTGCCAGATTAGCAATAGCTTAAGAAATAGAGTTCTCTCACTCTTATAATTACCTCTCCAAAATTAGTTTTCTGCCCACAGCTAACTCAAAGACAACTGCAGAGGTTGAAGTAACTAAACTAAAGGTTTCTAAATACCCCTGATGGTAACAAAGGCTTTAAAGTATCCCTAATCGGCTCAACACAGCTAACTCAAAGACAACTGCAGAGGTTGAATTAACTAAACTAAAGGTTTCTAAATACCCCTGATGGTAACAAAGGCTTTAAAGTATCCCTAATCGGCTCAACACAGCTAACTCAAAGACAACTGCAGAGGTTGAAGTAACTAAACTAAAGGTTTCTAAATACCCCTGATGGTAACAAAGGCTTTAAAGTATCCCTAATCGGCTCAAAAGCGCGTCATATGTCGGAGAGGGTTAAGGGGAGGTTTTTAGTGTGTTTCCTAGACTTCCATCAAGCTTGAAATTACACCCCTTGACACCCTTTCAAGATAAATATTATTAATGGAAGATAATGTATACCTAACTTGGGGAAGACCTCTAAATATCAAAGACCTCTAAATATCAAAGACCTCTAAATATCAAAGACTTCTAAATATCAAAGACCTCTAAATATCAAAGACCTCTAAATATCAAAGACCTCTAAATATCAAAGACCTCTAAATATCAAAGACCTCTAAATATCAAAGACCTCTAAATATCAAAGACCTCTAAATATCAAAGACCTCTAAATATCAAAGACCTCTAAATATCAAAGACCTCTAAATATCAAAGACCTCTAAATATCAAAGACCTCTAAATATCAAAGACCTCTAAATATCAAAGACCTCTAAATATTAAAGACCTCTAAATATCAAAGACCTCTAAATATCAAAGACCTCTAAATATCAAAGACCTTTAAATATCAAAGACCTCTAAATATCAAAGACCTCTAAATATCAAAGACCTCTAAATATCAAAGACCTCTAAATATCAAAGACCTCTAAATATCAAAGACCTCTAAATATCAAAGACCTCTAAATATCAAAGACCTCTAAATATCAAAGACCTCTAAATATCAAAGACCTCTAAATATCAAAGACCTCTAAATATCAAAGACCTCTAAATATCAAAGACCTCTAAATATCAAAGACCTCTAAATATCAAAGACCTCTAAATATCAAAGACCTCTAAATATCAAAGACCTCTAAATATCAAAGTAGTAAAGTCCATAAATATTATCACTATTTTCAGACGAAAGTTGTACCTGCTCACAATAATATTTCACTTTATTTAAATACAAAATTCCTTCTCTGCTTCCTTCCTCCACTTCTCCCTTCACCATTATTCTTACCTCCTCCTTCTTCCTCCCCTTTGTGCTGGTGTTCCTCCCCCTCCTCCTCCCCCTCCGTCCCTCCTCCCCCTCCTCCCCCTCCGTCCCTCCTCCCCCTCCTCCCCCTCCGTCCCTCCTCCCTCCTCCGTCCCTCCCTCCTCCTCCTCTCGGGGAACCACTGTAGGGTAGATTTATGGTCTGCCTCCAAACTCCTTAGGCTCCATACATGTCGGATGGCAGACTATGAGAGGAACTACAGAGTTATAATGTGTAGGAAATTGAGCGTTAACCCCCGTCTGTACCGGCGTAAGTCTTCTTCATATAATGCTCGCGCGTTTGGGGCTAGCAACACGTATTATGAAAAACATGCATCCTCCTTCATTCACTGTCCCCCCCTTCACTCACTCAACCCCACAATTTGCCGGAGGATAACAGGTTTTTCACAATACGTAGACGGAGGTCTTTTAAAAAAAAAAAAAAAAAAAAAAAAAATATATATATACTGTATAAATATATATATATATATATATATATATATATATATATATATATAATCGTCTAAATGTAACTGAAATCAATTATGAATGACGTCACCGGTACTGAAATGGTTAAAATATCAACTGTACATTATCCCTCAGACTTCAAGAGGTCCGTCGTAATCTGAATAAGTTTCAAAGGGTTAAGAACAATCCCATATTCCTGCCCCCTTTGTCTTCTTCTTTTTCTGTGTGTTGTAGTGCCTCCCTCTCTCCCTCCCTCCCCACCCCCCCTCCCTCACTACCTCACGGAACAAATGGTGTTGGGATGTGTATATGGTGGGCTGGCTGAGTTGGGTGGCAGGAGAGAGAGAGAGAGAGAGAGAAATTGTGAGAGACTGGGTAAATGTATTGATAATAAATAACCTGTATTGTGCGAACGTTATCTCTCTCGCTCTCTCTCTCTCTCTCTATATATATATATATACATTTCGTGGTAAAAAACAAGTCATTAATTTCTGCGTACCGGCATTTTGTGTCAGTTGAGCGGTGAAAATGATCTTAATTGTCCTCCATTATTCACGATTTTTTTAGAGTGCTGTAAAAAAGGAAGACAAGAATGGCATTAGTATTCAAGGAGGGGGTGGCCTTCCTGAAAACACCCACTGAGAAGCTGTCTCGTATGTCACTGGTTTTTGTACTCTATCTATCGATCTATCTATCTATCTATCTATCTATCTATCTATGTCTCTCTCTATCCTATCTATCTATCTATCTATCTATCTATCTATCTATCTATCTATCTCTCTCTCTCTCTCTCTCTCTCTCTCTCTTTCTCTTTCTCTTTCTCTTTCTCTCTCTCTCTCTCTCTCTCTCTCTCTCTCTCTCTCTCTCTTTCTCTCTCTCTCTCTCTCTCTCTCTCTCTCTCTCTCTCTCTCTCTACATGTATCTCGTATTAGTGAAGTATATATCTAATTTATCTATATACTAAATTGGTGTTGGTTGCCTACAAAAGAAGTGATCTAAGAAGCCAAGATGAAATAACTAATAACACAGAAGGCAATAATAAATACTAAATACTAAGTATAATTACTAATATTATTAGTAAATTATTTACCATGTTCTCATATATAGGTCTAAATGAATGGTGTAAGTGTGTACTCCATGCACAACAAAGTTTATGTCCTTTACTAATTAGGCATATACTGTTAGGGAAGCGTATGTGTCTTTGTGTCGAATTGTGGGTATAATTGCGAGTATGGCCTTTGAACATCAAGTCAATAGTTGTACAATGTATGTTATATATATTCAATTTTTGTAAATGGTATTACATGGGTAATTGTGATAATGAACAATCAGCTGTGAGTTCTGGGAAGTGAGTGTGACCTCAGGGTTAATCACCATTAATTTAATATGTTTTATGTTATTATATTTTGCCTACATACATCCCTTCTCGAATTTAGAAAACATCTTTACAACACGTAGTTCCCGGGGCTCATAGCTGTGACTAAGTGTATTATATACAATTGTATTTTGATAGATCGAGTTATAGCCAGGTGCCTTTAAGAGAGACATCTCTCAAAAGGCTCAGCCTTATTTTTTTGTATTATTATTATATATTTTTTTGTTTTTTAACAAATCATTTGTAAGCAAAATTGTATTGTATACTAAAGGCTAAATAACAAAGATTTCAATTCAATTCAAATATTGATAGAACGAAAGACAATAACAAATAATATATAATACATCAATAATAATAATAATAATGATGATAATAATTACTAGCACACAAGACCATACTACACACACCCTTGCTGCCTCCTCTCCCAACACAACCAAACGACTGGAAACACAAAAATGTCTTCCCGGCATTCTTATTTTCCCCGTTTAATGAGTTCGTCCTGGGCGTTGACTGAGAGAGAGAGAGAGAGAGAGAGAGAGAGAGGGAGAGGGAGAGAGAGAGAGGGTGAGTGAGTGAGTGAGTGAGTGAGAGGTACTTACCATTAAACAACATATAAAGTACCGGTATATAAGTATTAGAGAGAGAGAGAGAGAGAGAGTTAGAGTTAGTGAGTGAGAGCGAGAGAGAGAGTTAGAGTTAGTGAGTGAGAGCGAGCGAGAGTTAGTGAGTGAGTGTGAGACAGAGCGAGAGCGAGTTATTGAGTGAGTGAGAGCGAGCCAGAGAGCGCGAGAGACAGAGCGAGAGAGAGCGAGAGAGAGAGAGAAATAGATAAGAGAGAGAGAGAGAGAGAGGTACTTTATATTGGTCAGCAGAACAACAACTAGTTAAGTACCAATAGTTGCGTGGTCACAATGTTGGCTGGCTTCAGGGTCTGGTTGGTGTCAAAGTCTGTGTTGGCATTTACACGAACATTGCATTATATAAACTGGGTTCCTCTTAAATTACAGGCTCGCTATCGCTCGCCAGGAAAAAAATCGACACCTAAATTTCACGAAAGGTATTACAATTGACAAATGGGTCGAAAGTTCTTAGTCGCCAAGCTAATGGGGCGAATGTCTTAAAATCTCAAAAGCAATGGGGCTAAACATGAGGGAGTAAGGGGTGCAGAAATGTATCCCTCAAGTGGAAATCTCCCTTAAGGGGAGATCTCCACTTGAGGGATTGTTTTCTTGACCCCTTTCACCCTCATGTTTAGCCCCATTGCTTTTGATATTATAAAACGTTCGCCCCATTAGTTTAGTGATATTAAGAACTTTCACCCCATATTAAGACCTTTCGTGCCATTCAGGTGTCGATTTTATCCTGGCGAGCGATAGCGAGCCTGTAATTTAAGAGGAACCGTTTTTCTGCCGAAAAATTTACAAATTTATCTTGAAAGGGACTCGAGGAGGTGTAATTTCAAGCTTGATGGAAGTCTAGGAAACACACTAAAAACCTCCCTTTAAGTACCATGGCGCTTTCTGCATTATATTATTTAGACCTGTGGAGCCAGAGGATAGTTTATATTCCTTCGGTTCCCAGATGCCCTTCCGAAAATGAGTATAACTGTGAGACATTTCCTAAAGTAAAGCCCTCATATTAGGAGTAATGGTTAAGGTGGCAAAAATATGTGTGTGATAACCCGGGTTCGAATCCCGGTGGATCATATATACTTTAATTAATTTCATTGGGGGTGTGGTGGTGAGATTAATAAAAATAATATTAGGAGTTTGTTTTGCTATGACTATATCAATACCTGGTTCTCGGCAGGCTAATGAGATCACTATTACCTGTTGTCACTCCTTTCAAGACACGGTGACGCATTTCGTTTTCTGGCTATTAGAAGATTACATTCAGATTAGGGAGGGTGTATGGAAGTCAGTATACGGAATTAGTTACCACAAATCCTTATTATCCTTCCTAAGCTGAATATCATCTTCCAATGATAGCCAGCATGCTAACATTGGTCGGGGTTTTATGATCCAGGAATATGTAAAGTGAGATAGTTTGCCCTTTTAAATCCTACAGTTCCTTCCTAAACTATATAAAATCGTCTAATGACAGCTGGACTTAAGGGGAGATCTCCACTTGAGGGATTTTTTTCTTGACCCCTTTCTCCCTCATGTTTAGCCCCATTGCTTTTGATATTATAAAACGTTTGCCCCATTAGTTTAGCGATTTTAAGAACTTTCACCCCATATTAAGACCTTTCGTGCAATTCAGGTGGCTATTTTATCCTGGCGAGCGATAGCGAGCCTGTAATTTAAGAGGAAGCGGCCTTCGGCCGGGACATTTTTCTACCGAAAAATGTACAAATTTATCTTGAAAGGGACTCGAGGGGGTGTAATTTTAAGCTTGATGGAGGTCTAGGGAACAAACTAAATACCTTCCCTTAAGGGGAGGGTTTTAGTGTGTTTCCTAGACTTCCATCAAGCTTGAAATTACACTCCCTTGACCCCCTTTCAAGATAAATTTGTAAATTTTTCGGTAGAAAAATGTCCCGGCCGAAGGCCGTTTGCTCTTAAATTACAGGCTCGCTATCGCTCGCCAGGGAAAAATTGACACCTAAATGGGACGACAGGTCTTAAAATTGACATAAATGGGGTACAAGTTCTTAAAATCGCCAAACTAATGTGGCGAACGTCTTAAAATCTCAAAAGCAATGGGGCTAGACATGAGGGAGAAAGGGGTCAAGAAAGAAGTCCCTCAAGTGGAAACCTCCCCTTAAGTGACCAAATGCGTCATAGTAGTCAAAGGGTTAATCTTTTATAGTACCGTACGATGAGGTCTTCAATTTATGGTCGGTATAATTAGCCTATTTTATATAAGTTTAGGAAGGACCTCTGGGAATCCAAGGGGGTCATAAACAACTCCGTTCTGTGTTCTTGATCCTCACAGAGTTCTTCCAACATTACAGGCTCGCCAGGGAAAAAATAGACACCTAAATAGCACGAAAGGTCTAAATATTGACGAAGAAATGGGGCGAAAGGTCTTAAAAGTTGGACATAATCGTCAAAGTGGGTGATAATCCTCAATGGGGTTAATCTACATATTGGTGGGATTTTGTGGTCCAGAAATATGTAACTTTTTTGCATTTCCATTTGCAGTATTGTTTGGGGCTGGATAATGGGGGAGGTACTCGCTTTTTCTGGGCCCCCTTCTCCCTCATGTTTCGCATATTAGTTTTGAGATTTCAAGACGTTTGTTCCGTTAGTTTGGCGATTGTGAGACCTTTCACTCCATATCTTTGTCAATATTTAGACCTGTCGTGCCTTATACTGTTAGGTGTCGATAGCGAGCCTGTAATTTTAGAAAGAATCGGCCTTCGGCCGGGATATTTTTCTACCGAAAAATGTACAAATTTATCTTGAATTGAGGTCTAGGAGGTGTATTTTAAAAACTTGATGGAGGTCTAGCGAGGAAACTAAAACAATCAAGTAATAAATAAATATGTAGACAAAAACCAAGCACTACAGGTTCAGTTATCAGAGCATTATTTACAAAAAGTATATACACATTTTCTCTATCCTTCGCTGTGAGCTCGACATTTTTATTCATATGATATGATGGGGAACTATTAAAAATGCCTTTCACCAGAAATATGAGTTTGTTAATATTCCGAGCTGGGGGGGATATCGGATCATCGTTTTTATTTTATTTTTTATTTATTTTTTATTTTATTTTTGGATATACCTGTACCTGTATATATCATATTTTTGGATATACCTGTATATATCATATTTTTGGATATACCTGTATATCTATTTTGGATATACCTGTATATATCATATTTTTGGATATACCTGTATATATCATATTTTTGGATATACCTGTATATATCATATTTTTGGATATACCTGTATATATCATATTTTTGGATATACCTGTATATATCATATTTTTGGATATACCTGTATATATCATTTTTGGATATACCTGTATATATCATATTTTTGGATATACCTGTATATATCATATTTTTGGATATACCTGTATATATCATATTTTTTGGATATACCTGTATATATCATATTTTTGGATATACCTGTATATATCATATTTTTGGATATACCTGTATATATCATTTTTGGATATACCTGTATATATCATATTTTTGGATATACCTGTATATATCATATTTTTGGATATACCTGTATATATCATATTTTTGGATATACCTGTATATATCATATTTTTGGATATACCTGTATATCATATTTTTGGATATACCTGTATATATCATATTTTTGGATATACCTGTATATATCATATTTTTTGGATATACCTGTATATATCATATTTTTGGATATACCTGTATATATCATATTTTTGGATATACCTGTATATATCATATTTTTTCGATGTGAGATTAAAGTCTGACAGATGTTGGTATTGTGTTCTGGGTTTTTTTTTTTTTTTTTTTTTTTTTTTTTTTTTTGTTTTTTTGTTTTTTTCCCTGGCGATTATTTGACTATTTTATTCAGATTAGAAAGGGGGTATGGCAGCCAGAGGGGTTAATTGAGACGATCGTTACCCTCTTAAGGGGAGGTATTTAGTTTCTTCCCTAGACCTCCATCAAGCTTAAAATTACACCCCCTTGAGTCCCTTTCAAGATAAATTTGTACATTTTTCGGTAGAAAAATGTCCCAGCCGAAGGCCGGTTCCTCTTAAATTACAGGCTCGCTATCGCTCGCCAGGATAACATTGACACCTGAATTGCACGAAAGGTCTTAATATGGGGTGAAAGTTCTTAAAATCGCTAAACTAATGGGGCAAACGTTTTATAATATCAAGAGCAATGGGGCTAAACACGAGGGAGAAAGGGGTCAAGAAAACAATCCCTCAAGTGGAGACCTCCCCTTAACTCCCACAGATCCTTCCTAAGCTGCGTACAATCGGCTAACGATAACCAGAATAAACTGTTAATGAGTGGAAAGAGGGGGAGAGTATACACACACACACACACACACACACACACACACACACACACACACACACACACACACACACACACACACACACACACACACACACACACACACCACCTCACTCACTCACTCACTCACTCACTCACTCTCACTCACTCACTCACTCACTCACTCACTCACTCACTCACTCACTCACTCACTCACTCACTCTCACTCACTCACTCACTCACTCACTCACTCACTCACTCACTCACTCACTCACTCACTCTCACTCACTCACTCACTCACTCACTCACTCTCACTCACTCACTCTCTCTCTCTCTCTCTCTCTCTCTCTCTGCATGACACACCTCACTCACTCACTCACTCTCTCTCTCTCTCCCTCTCTCCCTCTCTCTCTCTTTGCATGACACACACCTCACTCACTCTCTCTCTCTCTCTCTCTCAGACCTTTTGTACCATTTAGGTGTCCATTTGTCCTGGCGAGCGATAGCGATCCTGTAATTTAGGAGGGCCTGGCCTTTGGCTGCGACATTTTTCCACCGACAAATGTACAAATTTATCTCAAACGGGGGTCTTGAGGGTATAGTATAAAGCTTGATGGAGGTCTTGGGAGGAAACTAAAAACACAAAATTAAAATAAATATATCTATAAATAAATGATGATATTAACCCTTTCAAGCTCCAATACGCGTTTCTGTTCGGTTTCTGGCTACTATTAGACGATTTTATTCAGATTAGTAACGGTATATGGAAGTCAAAGGGTTGATGGAGATAGTATTTACCCTTTTAATCCCCACAGATCCTTCCTAAGCTGCATAAAATCGTCTAATGATAGCGAAAATATAATGCTAAAACGCGTCAGAGCTTCAAGGGGTCAATTCCGGCCACTCTTTCTCTCTCCCTCACATGGTCACTATATATTTTACCAGGATTTCACAAACTCTTTTCATATTCGTGCCTTTGTGCCGAGCTCTACTTAAGGGGAGACTGGCCGTTTGTTTGGTGTATTAATTCATGTATTCATATATTGTTTAATTTCCTCCCTAGACCTCCATCAAGGTTAGAAAAACACCCCCTAGACCCCCCTCCAACATAAATTTGTAAATTTTTCGGTAGAAAAAAATTCCGGCCGAAGGCCGGTTCTTCCAATATTACAGGCTCACTATCGTTCGCCAGGGAAAAATAGACACCTAAATAGCACGAAAGGTCTAAATATTGATGAAGAAATGGGGCGAAAGGTCTTAAAATCGACTAACTAATGGGGCAAACATCTTAACATCTGAAAACTAATGGGGATAAACATGAGGGAGAAAGTGGTCCAGAAAACCGGCCCATCCCTCCTTAACTATTCATTTAGTTTTATGAATGAATCTTGTATTCAGAACGCTGGTACCTTTCTCGGGTTCGTTGCTTGAATTATACAAAAGTTTATATTAAATTTTAGATATGATCATTTGTGTTTTATGCAGAGCGTCTTGCAATTGAGTTGATATCATATTTCTGCTATGCAATTTATATTTCAGCATTATTCTCTCTCTCTCTCTCTCTCTCTCTCTCTCTCTCTCTCTCTCTCTCTCTCTCTCTCTCTCTCTCTCTCTCTCTCTCTCTCTCTCTCTCTCTCTGTTTTACACACACACACATACATACATCTCGTCTTGCAGCCTGCCTTTGAACTTATATTTTAGGTTCACCGTTCTCTCATTCTGGGAAAGACCTTAGACACACTATCTCTCTTGACACACGTACATACACGCTTACACACACACACACACACACACACACACACACACACACACACACACATACACACACACATCTCGTCTTGCAGCCTGCCTTTGAACTTATATTTTAGGTTCACCGTTCTCTCATTCTGGGAAAGACCTTAGACACACTATTTCTCTTGACACACGTACACACACACACACACACACACACACACACACACACACACACACACACACACACACACACACACACACACACACACACACACACACACACACACACACACACACACACACACACACACACACACACACACACACACACGCACGCACTCTAACTCTCTCTCTCTCTCTCTCTCTTAATGAAAGATGAGTGATGGAGAGAGCTTCTGCTTTGCTATCCTTACCTTACACTTTGTAGCAAATTATATATTTGCATTAAGTCAGGACTGCCTAGTAGGGAACGCTAGGTCTGTGCAGTCTGTTTATATATGTAACTCTCTCTCTCTCTCTCTCTCTCTCTCTCTCTCTCTCTCTCTCTCTCTCTCTCGTCCCTCTCCCTCTCTCTCTCTCTCTCTCTCTCTCTCTCTCTCTCTCTCTCTCTCTCTCTCTCTCTCTCTCTCTCTCTCTCTCTCCTCCTTTCTTTTTCCACCTCCTCCAGTTCCCCTTTGAAGACACATATTTTTTCCTTTGCCTTTCTTCTTCTTCCTTACGGTATAAGAAACAGTTTATTTTTCTCTCCAATTGTCAATGTTTGTGTTGAAGCGAAGGAGATCACAAGACAATTTTGTTTAGATGTCTGTTATGGGGTGAACTAAATAAATATGTGGTGTAGCTATTTTCTGTAGACATTTGTTATTGGGTGAACTAAAGAAATATGTGTTACTAGCTGAGGTACCCGAATCGAATATAGGTTGTCTATCTTTTGGTGGGGCTGCGTCCCCCTCCCCTCGGGGGGTGAGGGGACAAAAAAAAAAAAAAAAATCTCTCGCTTAAAACCTAGTCTGGCACCCCCTTAATATGCATGCCAAGTATGGGCTCTCCATCTTGAGAACTGAGGGAGTGAACTAACAGACAGACAGACAGAAAACTCACAGAAAATACCCTTTATATAGTAGATAGCAATTTTGTGTAGATATATATGTTATCGGGTGAACTCGAGAAATATGTGTTATAGCAAGTTTGTGTAGACATCTGTTATGCTATATACACAATGTTTGTCGAAATAGTGAATCTTTTTTAAGGGGAGATTTCCACTTGAGGGATTTTTTACTGAACTCCTTTCTCATTCAAGATTAGCCCCATTGATTTTGAGATTTTAAGACGTTCGCCCCATTAGTTTGGCGATTTTAGGAATTTTCCCCCTATTTCTGTCAATTTTAAGATCTTTCGTGTCATTTGGGGGTCAATTTTTTCCTGGCGAGCGATAGCGAGCCTGTAATTTAAGAGGAACCGGCCTTCGGCCGGGAAAGTTTTCTACCGGAAAATGTACAAATTTAGCTTGAAAGAGGGTCTAGTTCTAGAGGGTGTAATTTTAAGCTTGATTGAGGTCTAGGGAACAAACTAGAAACCTCCCCCTAAACTATATACACAGATGCTAGTCAAAATGTAGTGATATATTATACAGTATTATACAGTTAGTCAAAGTAGTCAATATTTGTAAACTGTGTACACAAATGTTGGTAAACAAAAAGTGAACCTTGGTAAACTACAGGATGTACACAATATAAGTCAACATAAAGACTCTTGTTAAAGCATACACACAATATAAGTCAACATAAAGACTCGTGTTAAAGCATACACACAATATAAGTCAACATAAAGACTCGTGTTAAAGCATACACACAATATAAGTCAACATAAAGACTCGTGTTAAAGTATACACACAATATAAGTCAACATAAAGACGGGTGTTAAAGCATACACACAATATAAGTCAACATAAAGACTCGTGTTAAAGCATACACACAATATAGTCAACATAAAGGACGGGTTGTTAAAGCCATACACACAATATAAGTCAACATAAAGACGGGTGTTGTTAAAGCATATACACATATAAGTCAACATAAAGACTCGTGTTAAAGCATACACACAATATAAGTTCTACATAAAGACGGGTTGTTAAAGCATACACACACATATAAGTCAACATAAAGACGGGTGTTAAAGCATACACACAATATAAGTCAACATAAAGACGGGTGTTAAAGCATACACACAATATAAGTCAACATAAAGACGGGTGTTAAAGCATACACACAATATAAGTCAACATAAAGACTCGTGTTAAAGCATACACACAATATAAGTCAACATAAAGACGGGTGTTAAAGCATACACACAATATAAGTCAACATAAAGACGGGTGTTAAAGCATACACACAATATAGTCAACATAAAGACGGGTGTTAAAGCATAACACACAATATAAGTCAACATAAAGACGGGTGTTAAAGCATACACACAATATAAGTCAACATAAAGACGGGTGTTAAAGCATACACACAATATAAGTCAACATAAAGACTCGTGTTAAAGCATACACACAATATAAGTCTACATAAAGACTCGTGTTAAAGCATACACACAATATAAGTCAACATAAAGACTCGTGTTAAAGCATACACACAATATAAGTCAACATAAAGACGGGTGTTAAAGCATTTACCACCACAATATAAGTCAACATAAAGACGGGTGTTAAAGCATACACACAATATAAGTCAACATAAAGACTCGTGTTAAAGCATACACACAATATAAGTCTACATAAAGACTCGTGTTAAAGCATACACACAATATAAGTCAACAAAAAGACTCGTGTTAAAGCATACATACAATATACTCAACATAAAGACGGGTGTTAAAGCATACACACAATATAAGTCAACATAAAGACGGGTGTTAAAGCATACACACAATATAAGTCAACATAAAGACTCGTGTTAAAGCATACACACAATATAAGTCTACATAAAGACTCGTGTTAAAGCATACACACAATATAAGTCAACAAAAAGACTCGTGTTAAAGCATACATACAATATAAGTCAACATAAAGACTCGTGTTAAAGCATACACACAATATAAGTCTACATAAAGACGGGTGTTAAAGCATACACACAATATAAGTCAACATAAAGACGGGTGTTAAAGCATACACACAATATAAGTCAACATAAAGACTCGTGTTAAAGCATACACACAATATAAGTCAACATAAAGACTCGTGTTAAAGCATACACACAATGTTAGTCAAAATAGTGAGCCTTTTTCAACCATACACACAATGTTAGTCAAATTGTAAGTATTTGTAAACTATGTACACAGATATTTCAGTGGGTTGTATTTCCCCGAGTCTGTATAGTGGGAGGTTGGTGGAGGGGAAGGGTAATATTAATGGTATCCCGAGGTTGGAATTTAATAAATACCTGACCCCCCCTCTAGCGTTACTCTCCACTCATATCTCTCTCTCTCGCTCTCGCTCTCTCTCTCTCTCTCTCTCTCTCTCTCTCTCTCTCTCTCTCTCTCTCTCTCTCTCTCTCTCTCTCTCTCTCTCTCTCTCTCTCTCTCTCTCTCTCTCTCTCTCTCTCTCTCTCTCTCTCATCGTCCTCTTCTTCTTCTTTCTCCTCCTTTATTTTTCCACCTCCTCCAGTTCCCCTTTGAAGACACATATTTTTTCCTTTGCCTTTCTTCTTCTTCCTTACGGTATAAGAAACAGTTTATTTTTCTCTCCAATTGTCAATGTTTGTGTTGAAGCGAAGGAGATCACAAGACAATTTTGTTTAGATGTCTGTTATGAGGTGAACTAAATAAATATGTGGTGTATCTATTTTCTGTAGACATTTTTTATTGGGTGAACTAAAGAAATATGTGTTACTAGCTGAGGTACCCGAATCGAATATAGGTTGTCTATCTTGTGGTGGGGCTGCGTCCCCCTCCCCTCGGGGGGTGAGGAGACAAAAAAAAAAAAAAAATCTCGCTTAAAACCTAGTCTGGCACCCCCTTAATATGCATGCCAAGTATGGGCTCTCCATCTTGAGAACTGAGGGAGTGAACTAACAGACAGACAGACAGAAAACTCACAGAAAATACCCTTTATATAGTAGATAGCAATTTTGTGTAGATATATATGTTATCGGGTGAACTCGAGAAATATGTGTTATACCAAGTTTGTGTAGACATCTGTTATGCTATATACACAATGTTTGTCGAAATAGTGAATCTTTTTTAAGGGGAGATTTCCACTTGAGGGATTTTTTACTGAACTCCTTTCTCATTCAAGATTAGCCCCATTGATTTTGAGATTTTAAGACGTTCGCCCCATTAGTTTGGCGATTTTAGGAATTTTCCCCCTATTTCTGTCAATTTTAAGATCTTTCGTGTCATTTGGGGGTCAATTTTTTCCTGGCGAGCGATAGCGAGCCTGTAATTTAAGAGGAACCGGCCTTCGGCCGGGAAAGTTTTCTACCGGAAAATGTACAAATTTAGCTTGAAAGAGGGTCTAGAGGGTGTAATTTTAAGCTTGATTGAGGTCTAGGGAACAAACTAGAAACCTCCCCCTAAACTATATACACAGATGCTAGTCAAAATGTAGTGATATATTATACAGTATTATACAGAGTTAGTCAAAGTAGTCAACATAAAGACTCGTGTTAAAGCATACACACAATATAAGTCAACATAAAGACTCGTGTTAAAGCATACACACAATATAAGTCAACATAAAGACTCGTGTTAAAGCATACACACAATATAAGTCAACATAAAGACTCGTGTTAAAGCATACACACAATATAAGTCAACATAAAGACTCGTGTTAAAGCATACACACAATATAAGACAGCATAAAGACTCCTGTTAAAGCTTACACACAATATAAGTCAACATAAAGACTAGGGTTCTAAAGCATACACACAATATAAGTCAACATAAAGACTCGTGTTAAAGCATACACACAATATAAGTCAACATAAAGACTCGTGTTAAAGCATACACAAAATAAGTCAACATAAAGACTCGTGTTAAAGCATACACACAATATAAGTCAACATAAAGACCTCGTGTTAAAGCACTACACACAATATAAGTCAACATAAAGACTCGTGTTAAAGCATACACACAATATAAGTCAACATAAAGACTCGTGTTAAAGCATACACACAATATAAGTCAACATAAAGACTCGTGTTAAAGCATACACACAATATAAGTCAACATAAAGACTCGTGTTAAAGCATACACACAATATAAGTAAACATAAAGACTCGTGTTAAAGCATACCACAAATATAAGTCAAACATAAAGACTCGTGTTAAAGCAAACACACAATATAAGTCAACATAAAGACTCGTGTTAAAGCATACACACAATATAAGTCAACATAAAGACTCGTGTTAAAAGCATACACACAATATAAGTCAACATAAAGACTCGTGTTAAAGCTACACACAATATACTTCAACATAAAGACTCGTGTTTAAGCATACACACATATAAGTCAACATAAAGACTCGTGTTAAAGCATACACACAATATAAGTCAACATAAAGACTCGTGTTAAAGCATACACACAATATAAGTCAACATAAAGACTCGTGTTAAAGCATACACACATATAAGTCAACATAAAGACTCGTGTTAAAGCATACACACAATATAAGTCAACATTAAGACTCGTGTTAAAGCATACACACAATATAAGTCAACATAAAGACTCGTGTTAAAGCATACACACAATATAAGTCAAACATAAGACTCGTGTTAAGCATACACACAATATAAGTCAACATAAAGACTCGTGTTAAAGCATACACACAATATAAGTCAACATAAAGACTCGTGTTAAAGCATACACACAATATATAAGTCAACATAAAGACTCGTGTTAAAGCATACACACATTATAAGTCAAATAAAGACTCGTGTTAAAGCATACACACAATATAAGTCAACATAAAGACTCGTGTTAAAGCATACACACAATATAAGTCAACATAAAGACTCGTGTTAAAGCATACACACAATATAAGTCAACATAAAGACTCGTGTTTAGGCATACACACAATATAAGTCAACATAAAGACTCGTGTTAAAGCATACACACCATATTAGTCAACATAAAGACTCGTGTTAAAGCATACACACAATATAGTCAACATAAGACTCGTGTTAAAGCATACACACAATATAAGTCAACATAAAGACTCGTGTGAAAGCTATACACAATATAAGTCACATAAGACTCGTGTTAAAGCATACACACAATATAAGTCAACATAAAGACTCGTGTTAAAGCATACACCAACATATAAGTCAACATAAAGACTCGTGTTAAAGCATACACACAATATAAGTCACACATAAAGACTCGTGTTAAAGCATACACACAATATAAGTCACATAAAGACTCGTGTTAAAGCATCCACAACTATAAGTCAACATAAGACTGTGTTAAGCATACACACATATAAGTCAACATAAAGACTCGTGTTAAAGCATACACACAATATAAGTCAACATAAAGAATCGGGTTGTTAAAGCATACACACAATATAAAGTTCAAACCTAAAGGCCTCGTGTTAAAGCAATAATACACACAATATAAGTCAACATAAAGACTCTGTTAAAGCATCACACACATTTTAAGTCAACATAAAAGGACTCGTGTTAAAGCATAAACATCAATAGAAGTCAACATAAAGACGGGTGTTTAAAGCATACACACAATTCTATAAGTCAACCTAAAGACTCGTGTTTAAAGCATTACACACAATGTTAGTCAAAATATGTGAGCTCTTTGTCAACCATACACACAATGTTAGTCATAATGTCAAGTATTTGTAAATATGTACACAGATATTTCAGTGGGTGTATTTCCCCGAGTGGTATAGTGGGAGGTTGGGGAGGGGGGAAGGGGAATATTAATGGTATCACGAGTGGTGGAATTTAATAAATTACCTGAATCCCCCTCCTAGCGTTACTCTCCACTCATATCTCGCTCTCTCTCTCTCTCTCTCTCTCTCTCTCTCTCTCTCTCTCTCTCTCTCTCTTTCTCTCTCTCTCTCTCTCTTTCTCTCTCTCTCTCTCTCTCTCTCTCTCTCCACAACTCTTACTCTCCTTTCTTCCACTTTTCTCTCAGTAAAATAATGGGGGTGAAGGGGCCACTATTTTCAACAGTTGTTTTTGTTTAGGGGGTGGCTGAGGGTTGGGGGGGGGGTTCTGTGTTTTAAGTTGTATAAATATTCCCCGAACTCAATTAACCTTCCTTCGATCTGTTGCCCATCGTTTCCTTAGCTGGCGGTAATTACAAAGGAAATCAAGCAACAACAGATCTTGCGACCCCTCGAGGTTACTTGCTCTCAAACGTTCGTGGTCATAACAGCAATGCAATTAATAGTCGCCTCTTGTGTAAATCTCAAACGCCTTTCTTACACATGGGAAAGGAGTGGGACTTCTCAGATCAGATGAAGGTATTGAGGGATAAGCCTTTACAACGGCACCTCGTATCTACATTCTACTTTTCCTATTTGTGTTCTGAAGAGTGTAGAGAGGGGAGAAGGGGTGATGGAGAGAGAGGAAGCTGTTGGAGTGGCTTTGTTTTGTGTGCCGTCAACAAAGAGAGAGAGAGGGAGAGAGAGAGAGAGAGAGAGAGAGAGAGAGAGAGAACTATTGGTACATTGATTGGCTTCCCACACAGGATTATATTGTGGATTAAATGGTGGAAGGAACGGTTTTGTGGAGGAAATTAGACTCCTGTGACGATTTGTTTTTGTTTTGTCTTTTGATGTTACTTCTGTTTTGAATGATGTCGATTTTAAAGGGTAGGTTTACTAGAAATCCATAGCAGATGTTTTGATTCACGTGTTCGAATCCGGGCTCTTAAGGGGAGATTTCCACTTGAGGGATTTTTTTCTGGACCCCTTTCTTCCTCATGTTTAGCCCCATTGCTTTTGAGATTTTAAGACGTTCGCCCTAGTAGTTTAGACATTTTAAGACAGTTTGCCCTATTTCTCTAAATTTTAAGACCTTTCGTGCCATTAAGGTGTTGATTTTTTCCTGGCGAGCGATAGCGAGCCTGTAATTTAAGAGCAACCGGCCTCCGGCCGGGACATTTTTCTACCGAAAAATATACACATTTATCTTGAAAGGGGGTCTAGTGGGTGTAATTTTAAGCTTGATGAAAACGTAGGGAACAAACTAAATACCTCCCCTTAATAACAAACTAAATACCTCCCCTTAAGCATATTTCCTAGATCCGACTATCATGGAAAAACAAAATTCAAAACAATAATCCTATCATACTCTTTATATATCTGAGGAATCTAAACCCCCCCCCCTCCTCTCTCCACCACACACCGACACACACACACACTCACACCGACCGACCCCCCCCCCCTACACACACCCACACCCACACACCCACACACACGCCACATTCCTGCCACGGAATTAGTTCCAGGCGCTAGTAATTCCCTTCAAGTTCCTTACCCACTCTAAACACTGTTTGGACACTTGATCCTCAGTGTTTTGGAGGGACAACAAACCTAGAAGGGTCACTGATCGAGTGTGGCTTGATTTCCTTTGTACTCGCTCTCTCTCTCTCTCTCTTCTCTTCTCTCTCTCTCTCTCTCGCGCTCTCTCTCTCTCTATCTTCTCTCTTCTCTCGCTTCTCTCTCTCTCTCACACTCGTCACTTCCCTCTCTCTTCGCCTCTCTCTCTCTCTCTCTCTCTCTCTCTCTCCTCATTCTCTCTCTCTCTTCTCTTATCTCTCTATCCTCTCTCTCTCTCTCTCTCTCTCTCTCACACTCGCTCACTCCCTCTCTCTCTCTCACCTACACAACCAACCACTTCACATTTTTACAGCGTCAACCTCCAAGGCTCCGGTCTAGAAAAAACGCCCAGGAAAGCCTAGTTAAGTTGGATGGTAATAAACGATGTAGCTTGGCCGGGGTGGGGGGGGAAATGAGGCAAGACCCAAGACGGGGAACTACTTTCATACGCAGGTAGGAGTGAATACAATACTCTTAAGGGGAGATTTCCACTTGAAAGTTTTTTTTCTTGACTCCTTTCTCCCTCATGGTTAGCCCCATTGTTTTTCTAATTTTAAGACGTTCGCCCCATTATTTTGACGATTTTAAGAACTTTCGACCCATTTCTGTCAATTTTAAGACCTTTCGTGCCATTTAGGTGTCGATTTTATCCTGGCGAGCGATAGCGAGCCTGTAATATAAGAGGAACCGGCTTTCAGCCGGGAAATTTATCTTGAAAGAGGGTCAAGGGGTGAAATTTTAAGATTGCTGGAGGAGTAGAAAACAAACTAAAAACCTCCCCTTAACTATAAAATTCAATGTCATCTGTAATTGTAGCAATAAATAAATATATAAAGAAATACAAATGTATTAATATGTAAATAAATAAATTAATAAATAAATAATTATATAATATGATGTAATCTATTTTGTATTAATTTCACCACAACACCAAACACCTCCAATTAAATTAATGAAAGCATATAATTATATGATCCACCAGGATTCGAACCCGGGTTATCACACAGAGATTTTAGACACCAACACTTGCAAAATAACATATAAACACATATCAATTACATAACATATAAACACATATCAATTACATAAATAAAATATAAACACATATCAATTACATAAATAACATATCAATTACATAAATAACATATAAACACATATCAATTACATAAATAACATATAACACATATCAATTACATAAATAACTAAATTCATATTATCACCGACCCACCAATTAAGGGGAGATCTCCACTTGAGGGGAGTTTTTCCTTGACCCCTTTCTCCCTCGTGTTTAGCCCCATGGCTTTTGATATTATAAAACGTTTGCCCCATTAGTTTAGCGATTTTAAGAACTTTCACCCCATATTAAGACTTTTCGTTCAATTCAGGTGTCGATTTTATCCTGGCGAGCGATAGCGTGCCTGTAATTTAAGAGGAACCGGCCTTCGGCGGCCGGGAAATTTTTCTACCGAAAAATGTACAAATTTATCTTGAAAGGGACTCAAGGGGGTGTAATTTTAAGATTGATGGAGGTCTAGGGAACAAACTAAACACCTCCCCTTAACTCACACATAAACCTAATTATTGAAATCAGTTAAACTAATGAATACATGTGATACTCCAAGGATTCGAACCTAGGATACTCACACCGAAATTCCGCGCACTAATACAGAAGTCTAAATGTTTACCTTGAATATAATCGAAGAGTGAAAGTCATATCTCGTTACATGACTTATTGACCCCAACTGTCACTGTGTTTATGATCCAATAATTCTGCACCTGCACCTAATATCTCTCTCTCTCTCTCTCTCTCTCTCTCTCTCTCTCTCTCTCTCTCTCTCTCTCTCTCTCTCTCTCTCTCTCTGTACTTCCTAAATAATATCCCGTTATTATTAATTGAAATGGTGCCAGTTTGCAGCTAATAGGAAAATATTTCTCTCTCTCTCTCTCTCTCTCTCTCTCTCTCTCTCTCTCTCTCTCTCTCTCTCTCTCTCTCTCTCTCAATCTCTATCTATCTGCAGAGGGCTGGGGTGATATGAAAAAAAAAAAAAAATGTATGTGTATGTGTGTGCCCACTGTACAGTATGTATATTATCAACTGTATGATATGGATGTATGTGTGTAGTAGTATTGTGTATATGTGTGTGGTGTGCTGGTATAGGTATGTACGGGTTGGTCTATATAATAGCTTATATATATATATATATATATATATATAATATCATATATATATATATATATGCATATACATATATATAGTTTGTAAGGCCCTAGACTGCCCTAGTAAGGAAATTTGAGGTGTGTGTGGTCTGTGTATCTATGTAGCTCTATGTAGCTCTCTCTCTCTCTTAAATGAATACCAGGAGTTCGTTATTAACCCCCTCAGTACCGGGGGCGTCCTTTTAACCTTATTCTGGCAACTATTAGGCTATTTTATTCAATGTTGCATCTCTCGCTATTCTATCGCTACTACAATAATCAGTGTTCCTCGGAGCTTTCCCAGTGTATACCACCTCCTCTACGTAGGGCACGTGGTACCCGCCTTGCAACTCAATCCCACCCCTACTCTGTGCAACTCTCCAACCCAAAAGTGAAACGCTACTCTCAGACGTTCTTTTATTCAACTGCGGAGCTCTGGAATTCTCTCCCAGAATCAGTCTTTCCCTCTTCCTATGACTTAAATTGCTTCAAAAATCCGTGTGTCAGGCATTTTAGCTCGAATGTCCCTTGATTTCGGCCCTGTCACTCTCTTGAAAATCTGGGGGAGGCACTCGCTGCAGGCAGGTATCGCCTTTTGTCTCCATCCATTCACATAGAAAACAATAAATAAATGGGGGTGCAGCAATTAATAGGTTTGTGACTCCATTCACACGTGGCTATTACCTCAAATCCCTTCTTAAGGGGAGGTGTTTAGTGTGTTCCTAGCCTTCCATCAAGCTTGTAAATTACACCCACATGACCCCCTTTCAAGATATATTTGTATATTTTACCGGTAAAAAAAATTCGGCCGAAGGCCGCGGTTCCTCTAAATTACAGGCTCGCTATCGCTCGCCAGGAAAAAAATCCGCAACCTAAATGGGGACGAAAGGTCTTTAAAAGTGGACAAATGGAGTGGAAAGTTCATAAAATCGCTAAACTAATGGGGAGAACTTCCCTTAAAATCTCAAAAAAGCAATGGGGCTAAACATGAGGGAGAAAGGGGTAAAGAAAAAAATCCCTCAAGTGGCAATCTCCCCTTAAACTGCACACAATCGGTACAGTACAGTAAGTTAACAATATATTTCGATATTTCTTGTACTCGCCTGGACAATGAAACTCGGAACGTCAAGCGTGTTTCTGTATTCCAAGACATCTTCGGGCAGATGTAACCTCGTGATTATTCCTTTCAAGATACTATTACGCATTTCTCTTCTGTTATCTGGCTATTATTAGACGATTTTACTCAGGTTAGCAAGGATATACGGAAGGGTAAGGGATAATGTTCTTATGTTCTTATGTTCTTATAATTTAGATAGTCTTTACCCTCATTATTCCCACTGGTCCTTTATAAGTTGTATAATGATAGCCACAACATACTGCCAATATGCGTGAAGGGTTAAGACGTGTGGAGTAAATTATCATTCTGTCACTAAATCCCATATTAATTACACT
>CM064541.1:31789888-31978432 GCA_032716605.1 Paralithodes platypus | reverse complement strand
GGTGTTGCTGAAGAGAGAGAGAGAGAGAGGGAGACGAGATGGAGAGGAGAGAGAGAGAGAGAGAGAGAGTGTGTGTGTGTGTGTGTGTGTGTGTGTGTGTGTGTGTGAGTGAGTGAGAGTATGTATGTGTGTTTATGCTATGTATATATGTGTGTGCTTTTGTGTGAGAGAGAGAAATGTTAGAAAATGTGTTGCCTAATATATTGGTGATGTAGGAAGTTATGACGATGGTTGTGGTAGATGGAGAGATAGAGAAACCATAGATATTACTCTTAGTTAGTTATCTAAAATACGACTTCAGAGGCTATCAACTCTTCTGGAATATTAAGCCAGCACACTGCAAGTCAAGTACATTTTCAGGACTGGAGCCCCTTTTCGAGAACCCCAGTCCCTTTTTGATTACTCTTAAACAACGTACTTGGAGTTATTGTCAGTTTTGGAGGTGATGGTGTAGCTTTTGTTGGGAGTGAGGCAGGTGTGGGAGAGAGCTGGCGCCACATAAGGTCCTGCGAGGGTGTTGGAGGCCAAGTGCATATTCCCTGTAGAGAAACAAAACAGAAACGTGGCTTCTTTTTTCTATTATGTCTTGCTAACACTAGACTCTTCTATACAATTTAGCAAGGACCCTTCGTAATGAAAGAGGTGAAGTCTATCCCAATTATACGCCAGGTGCATATTCCCTAGGGAGATGCAGAACATAAATTAATTCGCTCAGAAACATTTTTTTTTTTCTTCTGTTGTATGTGCATATTCCCTAGGGAGATGCAAGACTTAGATTAATCCACTCAGAAACATGGCTCTTTTTTTCAGTTGCAGATGCATATTCCCTAGGGAGATGCAAAACAGGCATTTATCCTCTGGGTATCATGGCTTCTTTATTCACTTTATTCTTGTTAATACTAGACTACTTTATACAGTTTAGCAAAGACCTCTCGTAATAAAAGAAGTGAAGGTTATCCTAATTATACCTTTAGCTTTTACAGGCCCATAAGGTACATAAAATCATCTAGCGTAAGCCAGAATGGAACGTCAAAATGTATCATCAATGATTTACTGCATAATAAATAAATACAGTCATATATATATTGTGTGTGTGTATATATATATATCAGTTACTCAGTCAATAATAAACTCACAATATCCCACGGCCATGAAAAACATAAGGTTCCATTTTCCAGAACCAATCCGGGTGAGAAGATCGTCAAATTTGGAGCCGCTCATCTTGGTGTTTCTGGTGAGGCCCCTTCACCACGTTCGTACCTATACCTGGGGGAGAGATAGAGGAATAGATAGACATGGAGGTGTGTAGATGAATAGATATACACCTTAGATACACACACACACACACACACAGACGGGGCACTACGAGTATAAATCTCAATCCTGTAAAAAGGTAAGAGGTAAGGTAAATTGTAAATACAATTAGGTAAAGACACACACAAACACACACACACACAGACGGAGCACTACGAATCCTGTAAAACACAATTAGGTAAATACAATTTGGAAAATACAGATAGAGAGAGTGTGTGTGTGTGCGTGAAAGTGAGAGTAAGAGTGAGAGTGAGAGTGAATGAGATTATGACTGTGATAGTGAGTGAATGAGAAAGGATGAGTGTGAACCAGACATGTAAACACACACACACACAAACACACAGGGAGGGAGGGAGGGAGGGAGGGAGAGAGAGAGAGACAGAGCGGCGATTACAACAGTCTATGTGGTGAGGATAATAAACAGCTCTGACATAATGAGGATATGACCATTGCCCACTCACCCCACACAACCTTCACCCCTCCTCTGTACCGGTGACGTCCTTTCCTGGCAATTAGTGACATTATTCAGCTTAGGAAGGACGTCTATTAATAAAAAAGGCTACATACTACCTCAATTAATCCTTCTAGTAACCAAATTAGTATCGACAACTATAGTCTGTTTCTTTTCAACTGACGGTACAGTACATTGCAAAGTTCACATCAAGAATTCTCAGTTATTAAAGAATATTTTGTAGTATTAAATTTTGGTATTTATAAGATACAGAGACATAGTTGTCATTTCAGATGTTTCTATTAATTATCGATAAATCCGTTACTAAGGGATTCAATTTACCGTCAGTTGAAAAGAAAAAGAGTATAGATTGAAGAGAGACTATATTAATTGATTACAAATAAATAAATAACCCTTTCAAGATACGGTGACGCATTGTATTGTTTCTGGCTATTATTAGACTATTGTAAACAGATTAGAAAGGGTATTTCCAAGTCAGAGGGTTGATTGAGATAGGCTTTACTCTTTAAATTCCCGCAGATCCGTCTTAAGGTGTACAAAATCGTCTATGATAGTGTGATTCAACTGTTAAAGATCCCTTTTACCTATATGCTGTATATAATAATCCCCCCCCCCCCTCTCTCGCTCTCTTTCTCTCCCCCACCCCCCAGATTCTCTCTCTCTCACTCACTTACTGTCACTCTCACACTCTCTCTCTCACATACACATAGCCACACAAGCACACACACACACACACACACAATCTCTCTCTCTCCTTCACTCTCTCTCAGGCAGCGAGGATGAATGCTTTAAGTACTCCAGGATATGTCTAGTTTACTCTCGTGGAGGGGGCAGCTGGGCCACAATGAGAGAGAGAGAGAGAGAGAGAGAGAGAGAGAGAGAGAGAGAGAGAGAGAGAGAGAGAGAGAGAGAGAGAGAGAGAGAGAGAGAGAGAGAGAGAGAGAGAGAGAGTGAGAGTGAGCGAGATTGATTTCACACAATTCTAAAGAGTAATCTTATAGTAAGGATTTAGTTAACGAGAATATAATTATATATGGGGTCAACTATATAATTATGAAGCGGTAGAAGTTAACAACAGCTAGGAAAGGCTTATTGGATTAAGGGGGGATGGGATATTTGCTAATTTTTTTTATATATTGTTTAGTTTCCTCCCTAGACCTCCATCAAGCTTTAAAAAAGCACCCCCAGGACCCTCCTTAAAAATATATGTGTACATTTTTCAATAGAAAAATTTCCAGGCCAAAGGCTGATTCCTCTTGAATGACAGGCTCGCTATCGCTCGCCAGGAAAATATCGACACCTAAATGCCGCGAAAAGTCTTAATATTGACAAAGAAATGGGATGAAAGGTTTTAAGATCGCAAAACTAATGAGCCGAACGTCATAACAATTGAAAACTAATGGGGTTAAGCATGAGGAAGAAGAGGGCCCAGAAAAACGACCCATCTTCCTTTAACGAGAATATATATATATATATATATATATGTGAAGCAGTAGAGGCTGACAACAGCTGTGGAAGGCTTATTGGAATAACCCGTACAGTACCGGGGAAGTCCATGTCATCATAATTCTGGCAACTATTAGACGATTTTCATTCAGCTTAGGAAGAACCTCTAGCAATAATAAGGCTTCAAACTATCTCCACCAACCCTTTTAACTACCCCAGATCCTTCCTAAGCTGCATAATATTGTCTAAATATAGCCAGCATTAGATATAACACTCGTCGCTGGAGCTCAAAGGGTTAAAAGGGTGGCAACTAAATACCTCAATACCTTCACCTGACCTGACCTGAGGGCCGGAATTTACGAGTGCGACTGTACAACTGTGAACAAGAATACATTAAGGGGAGAAGATGGGTCGTTTTTCTGGTCCCCGTTCTTCCTCATGTTTAGCCTCATTAGTTTTAAGATTTTATGACGTTCAGCTCATTAGTTTGGCGATTTTAACACTTTGCCCCATTTCTTTGTCAATATTAAGACTTTTCGTGTAATTTAGGTGTCGATTTTTTTCTAGCGAGCGATATCGAGCCTGACATGTTATTTATGGGGAACCGGCCGAAGTTGGAAAATGTACAAATCTATCTTGAAGGAGAGTCTGGGTGGCGCTTTTATAAACTGGATGAAGGTCTAGGGAGGAAACTAAAAAAATTGTAAAAAGCATAAATGAGCAAATAAACACGCCCATCCCCCCTTTATCTGGCTACTATTAGAAGATTCTATTCAGTTCCAAAAGGGCCTCCAGCAATTAATAAGTTCAAACTATCTCACTAAACCCTTTGGACTACCACAGATCCTTCTCAAACTGCACAAAATCCTATAAATGTAGCTAGAATAAAGTGAAAAAGACGTCGCCGGTACATGTAGGCTGCCCTTCCTAATCTGAATAAAATAATAATAGCCAGAAAACAGAGAAGAAATTTGTCATCGTATCTTGAAATGATTAAGTTATCCCAGTCCAGCAGCCAGCCAGACACTCACACACTCACAACAGACACAGGAACTAGCAACTAACTACTGCTATACAACTACACCACCCCCTACCACCACCAGAGTCCCATCTCTCTCTCTCACACACACACACACACACACACACACACACACAACAGACACAGGAACTAGGAACTAACTATTGCTATACTACACCACCCTTACCAGTACCAGTGTCCCATCGCTCTCTCTCCTCCCTCTCTCTGAGCCAGCACATTCACTCATAAATATTCGTGTAATGCCTATACTTATTACTATGCTAGCAAAACATTTTTATTTCACATAAATTATCCTCAATGTTTTCAGCAGGCTATTGAGTTTGACTCTGTACCGAACCATGCACACAACACACTTGATTAGAGTTTGTGTTGTTGTTGATATTCCCCAGACTGTCTGGCCGAACAGCCCCAAGGTCCAGAGCAAGGCCAAGGCCATAAACGAGCACCCACACAAAACCCTCCCTGCTTACCACTAATAAAGCCCAGGTGACCGAAGCCACTCCAAGGCGGGGAGCTAAGGAGGGTGCGGAAATGCCCGGGAAACCAAAGCCCCACCCAAGGCCCTGTGCCCCTCAGCAATTTTGAAGGGAAAGTTGATTAGAGTTGCTAACCACACCTTTTATTGCACACAGCACATGGCCAGACACCATTCTTCACTCTAGGGTCACCATTCACTTATTACCCACATGAAAGACAGTGTCACATGAGCAATTTTTCCATCAATTTTTACAGGCAATTGTTGTCCGACATACAGTATATATAATATAAGTTCCACAAGAATTAGACGACCTAACATGATCTACTTTCAATCTATAGCCCTACAAAGTAATATCCTTTATCCATTTAACCACCCCACATTCAATACTCAATGCTTTCTCTTCCATTCCAAAACACTAATTTACTTCTGTTGCTTAATGCATCTGGACCTGTAGTGCAGTGGTAATGCGCTTGTCTGCTAGCCAAAGAGACCCCGTCTCCTCACACACCATGCCTCTGTTCACCGATCAGTAAATAATTATGCCCATACCTCAGGTAGAGTCAATAGGGTCTAACTTAATCCTTCTACCAAACCCTCCGCATATCATGATAACTAATAACAGCTCTCTGTGGGTCCCAAACTATCATATATCCCTCGTCTCTTAACCCACTGAGCCCCATCCGAAAAAGGAACTTATATAACACCATGTACCAGGCATTTTTCATATGCTTTTTTTTTTTATAATATTAAGCAAAATAGGGTGGCCCAAGGTGGTCTTTGTGGGCTGCCAACTTTGCCCCAAATCCTAAGTTACTATATGTACCAATTTGAGACCCCTACGAGTCTTTTGAGAGGCATACAAATATATTAATAAGGGGAGAATAGACGACATCCAATGGCCGACTCAAGGTGTCGGCCATGGTCAACCCGGTCCCATGATGCTCAAGTCGCAGATCAATTAGACCATGTGTCGTTTGGGCCGCCGCCCATGTAGTATTCGGGCATAATGCCCATTTTGTTTACAATACTCGTATGCTCGCGATCATGTTCCTGTCTATTTTGACTGTCGTGGGATACAATAATAGGTTGAGCCTCACCCCCCATGACTTATTGTCATCATCACATATATTGCCAGCAGGGGGGGGGGAAATAACAAGTATACTGTATTGCGGCCCATTCATATCGCGGCTCAAGCATGCCGCGGTCAGCCTATAGCGTGGCCCGAGTGACTGTACACCTGGCAAACCCTGGGGCTGGATGGGTTAAATACAAGAAAAATTACATTTGAAATCACTTCTCCACTGCCACTGCTCAATTTACCTCACCACCAGAGTGAAAGCTCCCTGAAAATGCCTTGACAAAACCTCAAGGGGGTGGCCACAAATGTATCTCATCCATGCTCCTCTGTCATCTAACAGCCAGTGCCCCTCATTCCACCCAATAGTACTTGCACTCATATACCTCTTAACTTCATCCCTCCATCTCACTCTTGGTCTGCCCTTCCACCTCACTCTCTTATTTGATGAAATCTATCTATCTATTTATCTATCTATATACTCTGGCACATACCACATTCATTTTATTATTATTATTATTATTATTATTATATATATATACAATATATATATAGAGAGGGCCTCGGAGTCGGACGGATCCTAAATTGAGTGGTCAATCCTGTAAGTGCTTCAGTAAACTGGCTCGGGTTGTCCCTCTTACAGGGAATAGGTCCGCTTGGGGGCCTTCTGTGTATGGCCACCCTCATTAAGGGGAGTAAGGCGTCCGGCAATAGATAGATAGATAGATATATTTTTTTTTTTTAGGGTGGCCGACTCAAGACAGACCCCGAACAGGGAGAACACAACACAACACAACAAAAAACAAAACAAAAATTCACACATCTAGATTGCCCAGGAGAAAAACCCAGAGACCCAGGCCCATTTGGGGTCCCCAACTAAGATTCCTAGGTCCCAGATCTCCCGGAGAGGCTCCGATTTCCGCAGGCAGACATGCAGCAGAGCACCACAATGCCCGCCCACCATGCATCCAGGCATGACCCTTCATATTCACAGTTTCTTACAGTAGATCCTCTGGAAAAAGGCAAACTAGGCCTGTGTATCCAGCTCAGTGCCAGTAATTGCACTACTGCGGTCGTTCACTGTGTTGGCGGTGGCGGCAGCAGACGCAACATTTTTACTATTCTGTATTTTTCCTTTATAATCAAACTTCAAATCTTGTCTTCCCCATGCTTTATCAAGATTACTTTCAAACTTCCTTATTGATTCAGAATCGACTACATACTGGGGCAGCGCGTTCCACTCATTTACCACTCTATCACAAAATGAGTTCTTTGCCTTTTCAAGCCTATTTCTTTCTTTGTAAATTTTCTTAGTGTCCTCTCGTTCTTGTTCCCTCCCGCATCAAGATACCTTCACACTTCCTCATCATACTTTCCTGACACTATCTTAAAAGTCTCTATCATATCCCCTCTCTTTCTCCTATATGCCAGTGTCGGAAGTCCCAGTGTCCTCAACCTCTGTTCATAGCCCGCGTTCTTCAATGTTGGTACTAGCTTGCTAGCTCTCCTCTGCTTCTATATCCTTTACCATATATGGAGCCCACACCTGGTTCGCATATTCCAGGTGCAGCCTAACCAGCGCTGTATAGATTCCTGAATATTTCTTCGTCAAGTGACAAATGTCCTCCTTATCAGCCCTACAATTCTATTGGCTTTGTTTATCTTTTCCGCTAAATGTTCTGAGAAATTTAACTTATTGTCTATCACTGCTCCTATATACCTCCTATATACCTTGTCTATCTTGCTAGTCCCAATTCGCATGTACTTGCATTTTTTTGGATGAAAAGGCATTAACCAATGTTCAGACCATCCCTTCATACCCTCCACATCTCCTTGAAGCAAACCCACATATTCCTTACTCCTCACTCTTCTATACAGCTTAGTGTCATCCGCATACAGGTATATCTCACTTCCATTGGTTATAACTTCAGGCAAGTCGTTGATAAATATAACGAACAGTAGTGGTCCCAACACAGATCCCTGAGGTACCCCACTTGTAATTTCCCTCCACCCCGAGCCTATTCCATTCACCAGTACCCTCTGTCTCCGATCTTTCAGGAAGGCTTCTATCCATTTCACACATTTCTCCCCTATACTATAGCTTCTAACTTTCTCTATTAACCTTATATGTGGGACCTTATCGAAGGCCTTCATAAAATCGCAATATACTGTACCACGTCTATTACATCACCATCCTCCAGAGTTTGCATCCAATCATCTACCACCTTAATTAGCTGTAGTACTGTCGACCTCCCCGGCAAGAATCCAAACTGTCTCCCACTGAAAAGTTGGTTTGATTTCATATGCTCCATTATTCCTTCTCTAATTACCATTTCCATTAGTTTACACACAAAACTTGTCAAACTGACTGGTCTATAATTTCCTGGGTCATTTCTCTTTCCCTTCTTAAATATAGCTGTTATGTTTGCCTCTCTCCAGTCCGTCGGGATTTGTCCTGTATTAAAAGATACCTCAAATAAAATTTGTAATGGCTCAACTAACATCTCACCTCCTTCCTTTATGATTCTTTGATGTATCCCATCCGGTCCCGGGGACTTACTTCTGTTCATTTTTTCTATAGCCCTCCTTATTCTAGCATGGGAAAACTCTATTAGTTCTAGTGCTGGTGCCGGTTTGATGGGAATAGTAGGCACTGCATCAACCGACTCCACTGTTAGTACCTCCCCAAAATATTTCCCCAGCACCTCTGCTTTCTCCTTATCAGTTTCTGCTCTATTCCCATCATCCAAGTCTCCTATCAGTTCTGGGATACCTACTCTTCTTGTTAACTTTTCCTGAATATACTTCCAGAATATTTTTGGATTATCCTTCACATTTCTAGCAATCTCTCTCTCCCTCTCCTTCATCCCCTTCCTTGTCTCCCACCTTATTTTATTGTTTATTTGTCTGCGTTCCAGATCCACTTCTTTAGCTTCTATACTAGACCCCCTGTTCTTTTTTAACAATTTTAGTTTTTCCCACAATCGTTTCTTTCTTCTAATCAATGTCCAAAGCTTTCTTTTCATTGGCAATTCTGGGTTCGTTCTTTTCCTCAATTTTGTTTTATCCTTATATTCCCTTACTGGTACACTTTTGGATACAGCATTCTCCAGTTTAACTCTAATTTTCCTCCACATTCCTTCAGCGTCTTCACCGTTCAAGTATTCCCCCCAGTCAATGTCCAAACACCGTCTCAGCAGCTCATAATCTGCTCTATCATACATGTATATTTTTGTATTGCTTCTATTATCCCTCTCTGTTTTAATATTGCAACTAAAGCTTATACAGGCATGGTCACTACGACCTATAGGGCTATCCACATTGACATGTTCCACTATATCCTCCTCATTGCTAAAAATCAAATCAAGTACACTCCCCTGCATCCCATCTCTATATCTTGTCATCTCTGTAATATGTTGCGTCAAAAAACAATCTCTCACTTTCTCTATAAACTTGTTTTCCAGGCTACACTGTCCCGCTGGAGTAGTACAATTTGCCCAGTTGATCCTTGGCATATTGAAATCTCCAATCAAAATCTTATATTTGTTCTCTCTATTATCTATTTCTTCCATTGCTTTCAGTAGGTTATCATCCTCTTCCCTACTATTATTTGGGCTTCTATATATAGAGGCAATTAGAATTGATCCTCTTGCACATTTTACTTCAATACACAAATACTCACAATACTGCTGTCTCATATCCACCTTATTAACTTTGAGCTCTTTTCTTACATAAATAAACAGTCCTCTTCCAACCTCTGCTCTAATAGCATTCCTCTCATATAACTCAAAACCCTCCAAACTATACTCCACCAGTTCCCTTTCAATTCTAGCATTTTTTGGTCTTACTTCCTGTAAGGCCATGACATCAGGTTTTTCCTCTTCATCCTGCAACCTACATATCAGTTCTCTTTTCTTGTCCTGGGTAAACACAAACCACATTACTAAACATAATCCTTAATCCATCTACCATTCCTTCAGCAACTACACCATCCCGCTCCTCCTGTCCGTACCCTACTCCCCCCTTAGCACTACTGGGTCTGCAACTTTGTGTCCTGTCCCTCCCTGTGACACCTCCACCCTGTTCTCCTCCTCCGTCACAACTCCTATCACATTCTCTTCCCTCCCTGATCTCCCCCTCCCTTCTATTCGTATAAACCACTTCTTCAATTTCCCATCCCTCACTCTCCAGAAAAAAATTCCTCTTATCCTCCTCACCCAACTTTCCAATATTTTCATCAGCCTTTTCTTGTAATTCCTTTATTTTTTTCTTTGTTCTATGCTCAAATCCTTCTTTAGTCTTATATGTTTCAGTTCTTCATTTGTGTTTAGCCTCCAACTAAAAAATTTCACTGTCTCTGCCACTGCCCTGGTTTTAAACTGTACCCTTATAGGTCTCATCTCTCCCCTTTTATATCTACCTATCCTACTGAGTTCCTCCACCTGCCCTTCCCATCCACATCCGTCCACATCAACACCTTTCATGACCTCCTTCACTTTCTCCATATCCCTCACTTTTCTCACTCCATTATCATTCATATGGGCCTCTATATCTCCATGCATGATTACACTCCTATCCCTGTCCATGGCCTCCCTCACGACACTCTCCTTGTTCTTCATGACCCCTACAACTACACTCTCAAAACTTTTTTTGGTCATATTCATTTCTTCCTTTTGCTCTTTCATAATATCCTCCAAATCCTTAACTTTCTGTTCACCTACCACCGTCCATGCAGTTGACTCCTTTACTTCCTTGAATCGTCCTTCGTATTCCTTCAGCTGCTCCTTCAATGCCATATTCTCTGCTCCCAGTTCATCTACCCTTTTCAATACCATCTCTAGGCTATTATTAACTTCCGAAATAGGCCTACACTCACTTCCTTCGCTAGGCCTATTCCCTTCCCCACCTGACACACCACACAGTACACACAGTACCTTAACTTTCTCACCAATATCCCCCTTCCATTTCTCTGTAACACTCTTCCACTTTTCCAAATCCTTCACAACATTAATAACCTCCTCTAACTTATTATCTGTGCTCTTAAACCCACTAAAACGTTGTAGCCTTTCTTCCGCCACAACACTACCGCTGTCCCGTTACTCTAATCTCATTACATTATATATCACCCCTCTACCACAGCAATATATCTTCCAAACACTTCACGAGTCCTTCCTCTCCTTGCTAGCTCCGTATGCACTCGATATTCCGTGTTATTTATCCTTTCCCATGAACATATGCCGGAGCCTCAAAAACTTGCGTCCGCCTCCCGCCATTGCCACTCACATATATATCGGCTCCCCGGGCCAGGCACCTGATGGACTATTATCTAGGCCAACTGGTGCCTGACCCCCTCTCCCAAACAACCGCGCTTACACTCATCTATTCACTAGCACTCTCCATTCATTCCTATATACTGTATTACCAATTCTCTTGCCTGATCTATAGTCATTCCTCTATCTTCCAACGCTTGTCCTACACAGTTTCTCCATCTCAATGGAGGTCTTCCTACCCCTCTGCCTCCCCTTATATTTGACTCACATATGCTAAAAATGAATGAACAGAAAACTAAACAAACCGCACTTGTAGGAAAAGGCATGAAACTTAAAATCAATGGTAAAGATATCCAAGAAAACTCATCACATAAATACTTAGGGAAAATCATTCAGGAAAATGGAAAACAAAAAGATGATATTGAAAACAGAATAAACATGACAAAAGTAGCAGCAAATGAGTGTATAAATATATTGAGTAAAAGAGAAATGAAGAAAAATGGAATAAAAGTGGGACTTAAGCTATATGACACTTGTCTAACGCCTTTAACACAGTTTGGGGCAGAAGTTTGGGTAAACTAAAAGAAAATGAGAAAAAAGAAATAAATAACATCCAAACACAGTATTTAACTAAACTGCTTAAAGTCCCCAGAATGACCCCAAAATGTGATCTCCTCCATGAAATTAAGGGAATAAAAACTGAACATACAGTAAACCAAGGAAAGATGCAATATTACATTAATTTGAGCGACCGAGACAATGAAGCAATAGAGGTTAAAAGTAAAACATACAGTGAAGACAATGAAAGAAAATACAAAAACAAAAAAAAATGTAATCTTAAAGAAAAATACAGTATAACTGAAAATCTTGAAAGGATGAGTGAAATTGAAGCTAAAAACAATTGGTTAAAGATAAATTGCAAATCAAAAATAGGGAAGAGATAATAGAAGATATGAGAAGTGGAAGTAAAACTAGAGAAGCAGTTGAACAAGACATATCAGGTAACTATATTGATGATTTAAGCTTTGAAAATGCTAGAACTATATTTATAACAAGGTCAAGAATGATAGAAGTAAAAGAAAACTTAAAAAACAAATATTTACCTAACCTATTGCGTGATATTTGTCAAAATGAAAATGAAGATCAAATGCACCTGTTCAACTGCGAATCATACGAAGACCTATACAAAGATCTGAGAGGCAGGGGCAATTTGAAGGAAATATTTGAACAAAATTACTTGAAAAGGGTAGCAGAGACTATAAGAACAGTTTTAAAAAGGAGAGTATTCTCTTTGTAAGCCTTTCATCTTCCATTTGCTCAACATGTCCAATCCAGCTCAGCACCCTTCTGCCCACTCTGGCCGACAAATGTTCCTGCTGCCCCACTCTCCTACGTATCTCTTCATTCCTCAGTCTGTCTCTACAAGTCACTCCACACATACTCCTCAAGCAGCTCATCTCCATCACATCCATTTTTTTATCTCCATTTTCTTCAGAGCCCATGTCTCAGCCCCAAACATCACTGTTGGTACAACTATCCCTAAGATACATTGCACATTTAACTTTCATTCCAAAGTTTCTCACCTTCCACATACTTCCCATTGCTCCAAAAACTTTTCTTCCTTCACACACTCTGTTTTACCTCCATTTCCATACCTCCATTCCTGCTTATCATTCCTCCTAGATATTTAAAACACTACTTGTTAATTTCCCCATCCAGCCTCACATCTAGATTCACCCTACGAGCACCTCTATTGCACACCATCACTTTACTTTTATTGACGTTCACCTTCAGTTTCCTCCTTTCACAAACCACACCAAACTCTTTGACTACTCGCTGCAGTTTCTCCCCAGAATCCGCCATCAACGTTGTGTCATCAGCGAACAGCAACTGATTCAACTCCCAATCTCTACCATTCTTTCCTACTAAACCCAATCCTCTACCCATAGTTCTCATTTTCACCTCACTCACCACACCATCCATATACAGTATACATTAAACAGCCATGGTGACATTACACAACCCTGTCACAAACCTACCTCAAACCATTCACTCAACTCATTATTTCCTACTCTAACACACGCTCTGCTCTCTTCATTAAAAACTCTTGACTGCTCTTAATAAATTTCCTCCAATTTCATAAATCCTTAGCACCTTCCACATTGCTTCTCGATCCACGCGATCATACGCTTTTTCCAAATCCATAAAAGCCCAAAATATCTCCTTATGCTTCTCTAAATACTTCTCGCATAACTGTCTTACTGCAAAAATCGGCAAGAATGTACAGTAGTTACCGGGTGTACCGCCCGTCTTGTTTACACTACGCGGACGCTCACCATCATGTTCCCATCTATTTTGACTGCCTTTGGATACAAAAATACATTACCCTAACCAAACAACCTAACCTAACCTAACCTCCTAGTATTATAGATTTATAAGTATTTATTTTATTATAAGTATTTATAGATAATTTATGTTGTATGTCGGTAGTGGTACACCCGGTAACTACATCCATCCCAAAAATCCGATTCACACACCCTCTTCCCCTCCTAAAACCGCACTGTTCTTCTATTGCAACTTCCGTACACTTTATTATCCTCTATCAACACCCTGCCATACAGCTTTCCAACTATTGATAATAAACTAATACCTCTATAACTTGAACACTCCTGTCGGTCTCCCTTCCCCTTGTACAACGGCACAATACATGCACTCCTCCAGTCTAGTGGTACCATTGACACAACAAAGCACACATTGAATAGCCTCACCAAAATATCTATTATCACATCTCCACCCTTCTTTATACACTCCACAGCAATACCATCCATACATTCTGCTTTTCCCGCTCTCATTTGTCTCATTGCTTCTTTCACCTCATTTTCCCCAATTCTTTAATTTATTCTCTGCCGCCTGGGTGGCCTGGGTAACCTATCTCCATCAACCCTTCCATCTCATACATTTAGCAAAGATTAAAAATACTCAGCATATCTTTTCCTCACTTGCACTTACTTCACTAGTAATTCTCTATTTACATCTTCCACTGGCTCTTCCCCGTTTTATCCTCCATTCCTTACTCTATGTACCTCCTTCCAGAACGTCTTCTTTCGTTCCTCAAAATTCTCACTCGACCTTTGACCCCACCTTTAATTTGCATTTTTCTTCGCTTCTCTAATCTTCCGTTTTGCCTCTCTCCTTTTCTCCTTGTACCTCTCCCATACCTCAACACTACCATCCTGTAAAACCCTTTCGAACCACTGTCTCTTCTCCTCAACTGCCTTTCTCACCGTATCATTCCACCACTCGCTTCCCTTCCTGATACCTCTGCCTCCTACTTTCCTTTTACCACATACAGTACTGTATTCCCTCTGCACTTGCTTTCACTCCTTCCTTAAACTGTTTCCATTCTTCCTCTCTTCTATCTCTCTCACTTCCATCCACTTTTCATTTAGTCTTTCCTTGTACAGTCAAAGTCCTGTAATCCGGAAGGCAGGGGACCGCGGGACTTCCGGATTAGCAGATTTTCCGAGGTATCAGATTTATATATAAAAATGGCCCTAAAACACATACAAATTAATAATTAATTAGAATAGAGGCAGTGCGGTGAAGTTCTGGTGGTGTAGAGGTGTAAATCCAAAACACTATTAATTGACGTAAGATAGACATGAATCATATTTTATAATCTTATATAGGGGGGAAAATAATATATTTTGGGGGAAAAATAGTATATTTTTGGGGAAACAACCTTCCGAGGTATCGGGCATTCCGAGGTTTCAGCCTCCGGATTAGTGGACTTTCACTGTACTGTACTCCCTCTTCTTTTGTACCTTTCTCTAACTCACTAACTTTTATTACCTCTCTTACTTATTTGATGAAATAAAAGACTGTAATAATCACTTTGGATTTATTCCAACATCTCACAACCCTTGGTGTAAAAGTGTAAAATAATTATACACAGAAAGAAAAAGCTCAGTCTATATTACAGATAAATTCAAGAAATGATAAATATATAGCCGGTACCACACGAGCGCTTTTTCCCTCGACATTTATCCTTTACAATATCTCAGTTACCTAAATTCATCTATCATCACTTTCCTATACCAGTGCAAAATATTCCTGAAACGTTGCCAGAGAAATGTTGATCGTGGAATGTTGAGTATAAAAGCTCTCGTGTGCTGATATGGTTCCGTATAGAACATAGTCCAGTCGCACATAAAGTTGATGTTACGCGAGCACTTTAGCGGCGGATGTATTGGAATCACAGTATCCGAGTCAAAAAGTAAATAAAATTGAGTCTACTATTTGACTATATTCGCTTTCATTATGACTGTCTTTTGTTTCGTAGAGCTCCGATTTGTGCATAGTCTAATAACATACGAATATATCAACAAAAAACAAACGATAAGGGTCGATACGTGTTGCCGATAAACTTGCTCATCTAACACTGGCTTAAGTTCATCCCTCCTTGTATGGAAGTAAAAGCAGGAAGATAGATTTGAGATAATAAGTCAGGGATACTCAAAGTTTATATGGAGAGGTGCAAGGCATAAATAACCAATAAATTAACAGCTTATTCCTTACCCACAATATCATAACTTCCTCAAACTCAGGAAAACTAGACTATCATAAATTATAATACAGTACCCAGTTATGACTTGTCTTTGTGGAGTAATGGCCCGAGAATTACGATGTCGGCATTTAAGATACGACGATCAGAGGAAGATAAGGCGTCGTAAATATTTTAAGTATCCGAGCCCTGATGAATTAATATAATTAATATTTTTTTTTATACAATCATGTAAACATAATACTTGATCTAGATCTGTCTATCTGAGTATATACAGTAGATATAGATAGATATAGATCAAGTATTAAGCTTACATGATTGAACAAAATAACATTGTACAGCCGGATTCAATAGTTCGCCAAAAATCTAAAAGAAAAACTATGTAATATAATGATGAAGTTCTCTAACTAAACAGCTCTCAGCTAGTTACATTACCCTGAAATTATCTCATCAATTAATAATCTAATTAAATAAGAAGTTAGAAAAGGTTGCATTTTCAAGTTCAGTACAGTATTTGGGATTTGTTCTGTGCAAGCATGATAACATGGAGAGTGAGATATAAGAGAGTAATATGCAATTGGAGAAATTAAATAGTACAGTATATCCTTAAAGGAAGAACAGTCAGTAAAGATGTAAGAAAGTCACTAAGGATCAGCATGTTGCTCCAATAACTTTTGTATTGAAGTGAAGTTAGTTAGTTATGTAACGCAGATTAACCAGACCACTGAGCTCCATACGGAACTCTCATAGGTCTGGCCCAAAGGATTAGATCAGATTACTGAAAGGAGCTTAAGGCGACGCAAAAAACGGACGATGGGGGGGGAAGGAAAATGACGGAGAATCGGATAAAAGGTCAGTGGATGATTTAGTACCAAAACAAGCCGTACGCAGACGGGCAGTATCTGGGCAGTCAAAGACGTGGCGAACAGTTAGAGGGGAACAACAGGAGGAGCAGGTAGGGGGCGGAGTGCGGGGAGTGGACATTAAATAACTGTGAGTCAGCCGGGAATGGCCTATCCTAAGTCTAGTTAGTAAAACTTCCTCACACCCGTGAGACCTGGAAGACGAGGGCCAAGGACGGACAGAAGGTTTGATTGCACGGAGTTTATTATTGCAGGGTAGAGCATCCCAATGAGATTGCCACGTGCAAAGAATAGAAGGCTTGAGTAAGGACAGCCAATCACCTAACGGAAGGTGGGGCTGGCGAGGGATCATTAAAATAGCATCCTTAGCCGCAACATCGGCGTCTTCATTGCCACGGACACCGATGTGAGCAGGAATCCAACATAACTGGACTGTGGCGGGTGCCCAACCCCAAAAGGGGTTGAAATAGGGGAGCTATCCCCCCGCCAAAGGTGGCATTCTAGGGCCTTTCCTAGCTGATGCTGAGAGGATTGGGTTCTAGTCATGTGGTGATGGGCTGGTCTAGCAGAGTGAGAGCTGAGCAATCTCTGCCATACCCATAGCTTACTCTGACTGTTCCTTTTACTTACATATTTTCTAGATCTCAAGTGGATTGACCTCCCAATCTACCAAGATTGGAAGCCAAAACGTCACATTTTTCCCTTGCCCCTCAACTATCTCTTCACAATTGCTGAGGGGCACAGGGCCCTGGGTGGGGCTTTGGTTTCCCGGGCGTTGCCGCACCCTCCTCAGATCCCCGCCATGGAGTGGCTTCGGTCACCCAGGCTTTATTGTGGTCGGCAGGGAGGGTTCTGTGGGGGCGCTCGGTTATGGCCTTGGAATTGCTCGGGGCCATGGGGCTGTTCGGCCAGGCAGCTTGGGGAACAACAACAACAACAACAACAACAACAACAACTGGACCTGGAATCCACGTAGGCTCATCTCGTGGAGAGCGTGTTTTATGGCTAAAACTATTACGTGGGAGGACGAATAAGCACGGAGCGCTTCAAGGGCACTACGAGAGTCACTGTAAATTATAAAGGGCTGTTGAGGAGTGTCACGTATAATGTCAATAGCGGATTGGATAGCTAAAAGTTCAGCAGTAAAAATAGAGGCTTGGCGCGGGAGAGAAAACTGAAGGAGCTTAGTAGAGGACACAGCAGCGAGGCCCACCCCAGAGTCAGTCTTAGACCCGTCAGTGAAGATGGCAAAATGGGGGCCTTTACGACGTATGTGTTCGAGTGCGTGTTGGCAGTGATGGCTAGGGACAAAAGGATATCTCTTAGAGAGGAAGGAGAGGTGAGTGCAAATATTGGGGAGAGAGATAACCCATGGGGGGGAAGGGGAGACAACAGGCGGCGAAACAGCAATGTGAAAGTCAAGAGAGTTGAGAATTGTAGCACGAATCGGAAAGGAGGGGGAAGATGGACACGGATCGGGAATGAAGATATCACTGAAAAGGGAATTAGTGGGAGAGTCACTATGTTTAATTTTTAATGCACGGCGCATAGTAACTAAATCGCGATGGAGGGAGAGCGGGGGCTTGCCACTCTCAGCTAAGACGGAGGTATTTGGGGAGGAACGGAAAGCTCCAGTACAGAGACGCATACCCTGCGTATGAACAGGGTCCAACATCTTCAAAACGGAAGCAGAGGCAGACCCATAAATGGGGCAGCCGTAGTCGAGGATGGAAAGAACCACCGCCTTGTAGAGCATCAACATAGTGGTACGTCTGGCACCCCAAGTGGTATGGGATAGTTTTCTGAGGAGGTTGAGAGCACGAAAGCCTTTACCTTTAGTATACTGAACATAAGTCTCTCCAGTTGAGATGTTGGTCAAAGATTACGCCTAAGAATTTAACACTGGGATAGAAAGAAATCTGAGAGGGTCCCATTCGAAGCGATATTGACTGGCCACAGAGCCAGCGGTATTGAAGTGAAATATAGACAGCAAGTGCTGAGGACCTCTCCAAACTGAGAGCTGTGGAGATGAGCTGTATCACAATGGCAGCTGGTGTGAACAAGCTTGATACATACATACAAGTTTAAAGACCGTTTTGTCCACAGAGAATGTGGTTACAGTCTTACGTCCTAAATGGCAGCTATCCAGGCGGCCCTGTCAAGGGCTGCCTCTGTTGTCAAGTTCTTTATTTTGAGATCGACCGGAGTACCCGAGCCCACATCATTCTAGGTCCACCCGTACGCGCAGCTCCCCCCACGTTCACAGTCCGGCATTTCTTCACCCAGTTCTGATCATCCATTCTCTCCAGGTGTCCAAACCAACCAAGTCGGCTCGTGCGCATCACTTCACTGATACTCCTAATGCCCAGACGCCTTCTCAATTCCTCGCTTGATGGAATGAGTATAGGTAATAGGGAGGTGTATGAGTCTTTTGGAATGGAAGAGCAAGCTTTGGGCATTGAGTGTGAAGTACTTGAGTGGCCTCTGAGGTTGAAAGAATACCAAGAAATAAACAGGAAAGTCAAGTGAGTGGAACAGGTGGTAGTGGAAGACCAGCAATTGTGGAAATATAATTGTGGTACGGGCAAACTTAAGCGTTATTTCCACATAGCGATTTTGATTCATTCCTTTGCATTTATCTTGTGCAGTCCCAGTTTTTGTTTGTTTATTTTGCAAGTTTACATTATAAAAATAAAAGGAAAGGGAAGCATGTATAGATAAAATGGTTTGTAGTACAGTATTGTCTTCTATGGCAATCCTTTAGCAGGAGTTTCCCAGGTGGTAGCAAGGCGGTGGAAATTATGATAATAGCGATTACCACATGGCTCGCTGGTGTAGTGACTAGCATCTTGGACTTCCACCCAGAAGGCCCAGGATCGCGCCCACGCTCGGCGCATTAAAGATTTTTCACAAGCACTGAGTCATTAACGTCCCTCATGAGCAAGGGGATGGGGTACAGGACCCCAATGGAAATACGCATAATCGGCCTTATTGGGCTATCCTTAGCTGGCTTAGCATGCGCTAGCTTTAAGAACTATTATTATTATTATTATTATATCTGTTCTTCTTTTCTTTAATATATATATTTAATTATAATGTTAAACTTTCAAAATATACAAACCAAAACAGGAACGGCACAATATAGACAAAAGAACTTATAAAAATCACTAAATATTAGATTGCCAGATTTATGTGTTTCTGGATTTTCGCAATTTTTCCATCAAGGTTGTTGGCGAACGATAGATTTTGGTTGTACAGTACATTGCACATTTGGCCAATGCATAAAAAAACACACAAAGTCAATTCTCAGGACCAAGTTTGGAGCCAATGAAACGCTCCTGTTTAGAGACCTCGGATAAAAGACCCTTCCTCCCTAGCTCTGAGAATAATAAAGATATTTCCATTTACGAGTACAGTATAAATAATCCTATTTTACACAAATGTTAAATAGTTCCAGTGACATCTGGTAATAAGAACATTGAATGACTAGTTTTTAATCTTTCTGGGCTCTCTACCTAGGCTTGTTTATTTTATAGTTTTCTTCTTAGTTGCAATTGCTTTTCTCCTGTGCCTTCGGGTTTATTATTGTGGATTCAATCTTTACTGTTGTTTCTGCACCCTGTTGGAGGTTTCAGTAGCTTACATTATACTGTAATCATGTATGCATATGCTCAGGCACATACCCCATAGCTGGGGGTGGCTGACTCGAGACATCTATCTATCTATCTATGTATTGCCGGACACCTTACTCCCCCTTAATGAGGGTGGCCATACACAGAAGGCCCCCAAGCGGACCTATTCCCTGTAAGAGGGACAACCCTAGAAAGTTTACTGAAGGACTTACAGGATTGACCACTCAATTTAGGATCCGTCCGACTCTGAGGCCCTCTATGTATCTTGTTAGCACTATTTTTCTACAGTGGTGTTCGGCTAGTCCATCCACTAACCTGCCTTACACTTAGATAAGCAGTACAGATTTGTATCAGGTATACTCCCCTAGACAGGTTGCCGACCAAGGCTGACGAGTCCCATCCACACAGATTTTTATAAGGTTGTCTCCCCTAGAAAGGCCGACTCGAGACATAATAATTATAATAATAATGATAAAGTAAAACTTGCAAATTAGACAAACCAAAACAGGAATAATACAATATAAAGACAAAAGAACTAATAATAATCACCAGACTCTTCACAAATTCTATAGCCGGAGGAAGGGTGTTTTATTCAAGGTCTCCAAACAGGATAACTCCATCGATTCCAACCCCGGCCGAAACTTACCCCCCATAAATGCTGCTCAAATCAAGTCTCTCTCAGTATCCGATGCCCGATATTACAGTATAGATTTTTCGGTATTTGTGTTGGGTTTTGGCTGGCTTGAGAACGCATCCCCATTTATCCCATTAATATTAGGGTTCGCTATACTATCTATCTATCTATTGCCTGATGCCGTGATCCCCGAAGGGGTGGCCACAAACGAACCGCCCCCATGCACCTCTGTCCCCAGTCAGTCGAAGCCCCTCCTCCCAACCAGCACCGCCTTCATTCATATACTTCCTCACTCCATCCTTCCACCTCTCCTTCGGTCTACCTCTCCCTTTCTGTCCTTCCACCCCGCTCCCGTACACCCTCTTAGTCATTCTCTCTCTTCCCATACGTTCCATATGGCCGAACCATCTCAAGTTGTTCCTTTTCACACTTTCCAGCACATCTACCTCCACATTACACCTCCTTCTTACTTCCTCATTCGTCTGTCTATCCCTCCATGTAACTCCGCACGCACTTCTCAAGTACAGTAACTCATTTCCACCGCTCTCACTCTTGGTCTGAGTCTCTTCCCGAACGTCCATGCTTCGCTTCCGTAAGTTAGTGTCGGGATTACCACACCGTCATGCAAGGACTTCTTCACTTCCATACTGACCACCCTATTTCTCATTACTGCTTTCAACGTTCCTACAACCCTCTTCCCCTGTTGCACCCTCTCCCGCACTTCTTCATCCATAGTCCCATCTTTACTCAACACACTGCCCAGATACTTAAAAGAGCTGACTATCTCCATAGCCTGACCGTTCAACTTCACCTCACACTCTGTGACTTCACCTCTTTCGAAGACCATAACCTTGCTCTTTCCCGCATTTACCTTCGAATTCCGTTTTTCGCACACTATTCCAAACTCATTTACCAGACCCTGCAACTCCCATTCATTATCGCTCATCAGAACTGTATCATCCGCAAACAGCAGTATAGGCAGCTTCAGCGATACACCAACATCCACTGCTCTTCCTAGTATTTCTTTCATGACTCCATCCATATATACAGTAAACAACCACGGGGACATCACACACCCCTGTTTCAACCCAACACTCAGGTCAAGGAACTCGCTCTGCTCATTCTCCACACATACTGCCGCCTTTGCACCCTCATACATGCTCTTCACTGCTTTCAGCAACTTGCCATCTACTCCGTACTCGCTATACAATTTTTCTATTTAAGATCGGGGTTTCAGGAACGTAACCCAATCGTAAAACGAGGGAGACCTGTATCCATAAAACTATCAAGCAGAAAGCAATTTTTTCTTTATGCTCGCTGCCACTACATAACCAACCTTCCTCACATGGTGTATAGCCTACATCAATAATTATGATACACAAAAAGATCTGGACTTCATCAATGGGATACAATCTAGTAAAGGCTGTACAACAAGAGTATAAATGGCATGCATATATTGTATTTGCACTCATAATCTTAAGGTAGGACTAAATGCAACTCTTCTAATATACAGTACTATAATACTAAATAAAGATTTCCTGTACAGGTAACATTGGACGGATATCAACACTTGGATACACACTTTTATTTACAGTACGGAATTGAGGATTATATTCTGGACCCCTTTCTCCCTCATGTTTAGCCCCATTAGTTTTGAGATTTTAAGACGTTCACCCCATTTAAGACCCATTTTAAGACTTTTGCCCCATATCTTGGTAAATTTTTAAACCTTTTGTACCATTTAGGTGTTGATTTTTTCCTGGCGAGCAATAGTGAGCCTGCAATTTAGGAAGAAACGGCCTTTGGACGTGGCATTTTTCTACCAAATTTTTTTACAAATTGATCTCGAAAGGGTGTCTTGGGGGTATCTTCTTAAGCTTGATGGAGGTTTAGGGGAAAAAAAAAAACTACCCTTAACTGCATTAAACTCATGGGTGGGAGACACTTGTTACAGGCCTTTTGTCTCCTTCATACACATAAAGAAAGAAAGAAAACAAAAATGTTTCGCCCCAGTAGCTTGACGATTATATGAAATTTCGTCCAATTCAGATGTCAGTTTTTTCTTGTTAAGTAGAAATGGGCCACATAATTTTCACATAATGAAATGTACAAAGCTTAGTTTGAAGGGGGCTTATTTTATTTTGTTAGCTTTAACTCAATGCCTGCGGGCTGTTATATCAAAAATACGGTCATCACTGCGGCACTTCTCATATGACAATTGCCGAATATCTGCCTTGAACAAGGACTGGGAGGCAGGCGAGTGAGTATAAGCAGCACGTAACCGCCCCATCCACCGCCCACCATGTCGGGGATAGCAAAAACCGCTCAAACTCGCTATTTTTTACCGATTTAGCGTCACTTGTGCAATATCGTTGCACGGTAACCAGTGGTCGTACAGACATGATTCAGGTGTCATTGAAAAGGTCTATTCCTCTTGTTTATACATGAAAATGTGCAGGGAATGAAGGTTACTTTTAGTCCAAAACCCCCGTATGGTACAGTGGTGACCAAGCAATTGCCATATGACAAGTGCCGCAACAAAAGTGTTAAGGATGGCCTGGGGAGTCAGTTTTTATACTTGAAGGGGGTCTATGGGAAAAAATAAATAAACAAAATTGCTTAAAAACTGCAAAAATAATCACTTGTACAGATATCAACACTTTAAAACATAATCTGTACTCTTACAATTAATCAAATCAAATATGTTTACCCCTCTCCTCATCCCATATATTCAGTTCACTCACTCACATGATACAATAGCTACCACCTAATCCTTTCTATCTAATGCCAGACGCCTCAGTCCCTGACCAGGTGGACACAAACAAAGTGCCTCCAAGCAGCTCTGTGTGACTATTAACTATAAAGATGAAACTTTTGGGTCAAGATTAGAGCTTATGCGTAACACCTTGAGGTGGTTCGGTCATGTGGAACGTATGGGAAGCAAGAGAATGAGTAACAGTATAAGAGTGAAGTGGAAGGACAAAGAGAGAGAGGTGGAAGGATGGAGTTAAGAAGTACAGTATATGCATGAAAGCAGTGCTGGATGGGAGGAGGGGGGTCAACTGACTGGGGACAGAGGTGCATGGGGGCGATTAATTCATGGTCACCCCTTCGGGGATCACGGCGTCCAGCAGATATATTATGAGTATGATGACATAAGTTTTACATTATAATTATGAGTGTGATTATAGAGTGGCCATGTGCCGGCTTCAGTTGAGTTAAGTTTTCTTTAAATTTGTTTTAATATCTTTATATTATTTTTGTGCTAAACAAATTGTAATTTTTCACATACTGCGATTCTGTTCTGCTATTTTTTGTGTTGAGACTTTAGTTAATATTTTGTTTGTTGTGTTCAGCACATGTTTCAGTCAAGTTTTTGAGTTTCATATTCAGTAAAACCTTGCACATCCGGGTCCCGCCGATTCAGGAAACCCAAGACTTCCGACCGAGCATTCTGTTTCGGACATTTATTCAGCCAACCAGATGTATCCGGATAGCATGGGAATACAAAGCATCAATTTCGGTCAAGAACAAGCTTTGATTTCGGACATATCATCCAGCCATTCAGACTGGTCCGGTTTGCTTGGGAAAAAAAGGCACTGAGTTCGGACAGAACAACTTAATTTCGGACATAACCCCAAGCTAATCAGACTAATCTGGTTGGCTGAAACAAAAATGCATCGAATTCGGACCGTGCAGCATTGTGGGAACAGAACATTATTATCTCTGACATTTGGACTTGTCCGGTGCGCTGAATACTTATTCGGACTCTGGCAGATCTGGACTTTTGGCACTTCCGGACAGGGTTCTCCCCTGATTAGTTCAATTGGGCGGGGTTCTATTGTATATTTTGTGGGTTATGGAGCTTACGAGCTTTAGTACAGTGTTTACTGGGTTTAATCCCTTCAGTACAATGATGCAATTTTTGTCTTATTCTGGTTACCCTTGGACAATTGTCTATAGCTTGTAATCTACCTCTAGAACTCAAAGAGCTAAATATGATCTCAATATACCCTCTGAGTAACATAGGTCCTTCTTAAACTGCATAAAATTGCCTCACTTTAGCCAGAGTAAACGGTAACCAGGCGTTATCATGCTAAAGGGGTTAAGTGTACATCTTTTGAGCATAAATCTAACATTATTGAGCTGAGATATGAAGTGTGGCTAACTGTACATTATAAAGTTTACGGTTTTAAGTAGAGAGCTTATAGGTTTAAGTATAAAGCTTGTTGGTTTAAGTATAGATCTTTCCCAGTTGAAACATAAATAAATATATCCGTTGTAAGAGTTGACTACTCTACAGTAAAACACTCACTAGAGATAGATAAAAGCTGAAAAACTTCTTACAAGACATTCACATACAGTACTTTCACCTTCTTTCGCTTGCATATTCTTACAGTATCTTACAGTAGATCCTCTGGAAAAAAGGCAAACTAGGCCTGTGTATCCAGCTCAGTACCATATTCACTGTCTTTGAAAGAGATAAGTAAATAATAATAACAATATTGATAAAGAATGAAAATAACAATACAGTAATATTAACATCAAGAGAAAACACATGACCAAACTCCTGAAACTTCCAGCCATATAAGTGGCCCTGGCCCAGTAGGCTGTAGAAAAATTGTTCTTTCATTCATTTAAAATCCTGAAACTGGAATGGGGGAAAGAGACAAAAACATTGGTAATAAATAATCTATCGAACAAATTTAGGATATAATATAAATTTTCCTAAAATTAGAATGTAACGCTTGCAAACAAACCAAAACCAGAAACCAGAAAATATAAAGACAAACAAAATTATAAAAATCACTATGTGGAATTTAACGTATTGAAGTTTTAGCAAAACGATCTTATGAAATTGAAAACTTAAAGGAAGAGAAAGGAAGAAAATCTATGCCATTGGATAACGACACTTTCAACCGAAAATATAAAGGGGAAATATTTGCGCAAGATGTTCAGACAAATACTTGTAAATATAATTGTAACCGTTTATTATTATTATAAACGGTTATTACTCACAAAATATTACTCTGAAAACGAGAACAAACGTAGAAAATAATTACTCATAATTAAGATTATTGTCATGAGCAATGAGCACAAGGGTTTATAAAATAACTCTTAAGTAAGATTATTGTCATAAGACAGCACAAAACATCAGTCAGTCACAAAAACAGTGCAATCAGCCTTTCTCTGGGGATAAAGGAGAAACAATTACTACTCCGGCAGTGTTCTGTGCGTGCTTGTCATCATCATCATCATCTCCGATGCCTTATTTCCCCCTGGGAAACCCCCGCTAGAGGATGGCCATGACAGAAACGTCTCCAAGCTACTTTGTCAAGACATGCCTCCCTTGCCCGTGCCACAATGCCCCTTCCACTACGTGGAAGTTTTTCTTCAATATATTTTTCCACTTTCTTTTCCCATACCATACGTGGTCTTCTACTACTAGCGGTTCCACTCACCTGACTCCCATATATCTTTCTTGGCATTCTGTCTTCATCCATTCTCTGAACATGACCATACCACCTTAAAGTTGTTGTTGTTGTTGTTGTTGTTCCCTAAGCTGCCTGGCCGAACAGCCCCGAGTCCCTGAGAAAGGCCATGGCCACGATCGGGCTTTCCCACAGAGCTCTCATTGAGTGTAGATTGTGTTGTTGGCGTAAGTGGTTGTGTGAAATGCAGTCTTCTATGATGTGTTTAATGGTATGGGGTGCTGTGTTACATCCCGGGCAGGCGTCGACAACGGAGTCATCCAGTCTCTTCTGATAGCTCAGGAGAGCTGGATGGTGTCCGCATCTCAGCCTGGCCAGGTGGACTCTGTCCTCGCGAGGAAGGGAGGATTCGGAAGGATGGATTTCGGGAGGTCGTGCATGCAGCTGTGTGTTGTCTGTGAGTGAGTGGATGGATCGGTGAGAGATATGAGTATGGATGTGCTTCTGGATGTTGGTTCGGGGTGGGCAGGGAGGGAGAGAGGACAATAATTGTGTGTGATACCGTGTGCTGGGTGTTGTTTTGATATTTCTTGGTGTCTGTGGGTGTGTTGCCATGTAGTTTAGTGGGTGGTCTTGGTTCGTGGAGGCTGCTGCCAGGAATTGAGTGCCTCTCATGTCCAGATGGTCTTTGACTTTGAGGATTTTGGTTTCTTGATGTAGGTGATCTGTGGGTGCAGTAGCTGTGCAGCCTGTAATGATCTTCAGGGCTTTGTTTTGAATAGTCTGTAAGGTCTTATGATGTGTTTCAGCTAGGTTAGAAGCCCAGGCTGGGCTTGCGTATTCCATCACTGATCTTATGTATTGTTTATATACTGTGGTGGTAGTTTCTTTGTTGTGTCCAAATTTTGTGTGAGCAAGTGACCTGAGGGCGTTAAGTCTGGGTGTCAGTTTCTTTTTAATGTTTGTGGTGTGCTGTTTGAATGTCATATGAGTATCATATGTTACTCCTAGGATTTTGGGTGTGTGTGTGTATGTGTTAGGGGTGTGTTGTTTATGGTGAGTTGAGGGATGTATTCGTGTTCTCCTGTCCAACTTGTGAGCAGGGTTGCGGTGGATTTGGCTGGGGCTAGATTAAGTCTGTTTGTAGTGCACCAGCCATGTAGTGTGTTGAGATAGGGTTGAAGGAGATCTGTTGCTCTTTTTGGGTCATGGTGTGTGCATGTGAGTGTTATGTCATCTGCATAGGAGGCTAAGTTTATTTGGGGCGTATTGGGTGTAGTTATATCGTGCATGTACAGATTGAAGAGTGCGGGCGATAGGACGGATCCTTGTGGGACTCCGTTTGGAAAGTTTCTGATTTTAGATGACTGACCGGCAAAAGATACGTGTGCACATCTGCCTGCTAGGAAGTTGGCCAGCCACCGTTTTGTGTTGTTGTGCATGTTTGTGTTGTAGATTTTGTTTGTTAGGTTGTGGCGGGGGATGGCATCGAAGGCTTTACTAATGTCGAGTGTGGCTAATAGTGATCTGTGTGGTGGTCTAGCTGAATTGATGCCGTCGAAAGCTCTTTGTGTAAGGTCTGTGAGAAGAGTGTTTGTGGAGTGCAGTGGCCTAAAGCCATGTTGTGTTGGAGCTAGGGGTAGGTCAGGTGTAATTAGTTGTAATACTAGGCGTTCCATGACTTTGGAGGGGGAGCAAAGGAGTGTGATGGGGCGGTGCGAGGAGGGTAGCGTGGGGTCTTTGTTGGGTTTGGGGAAAGTGATGATGATACCATGCTTCCAAATGTCTGGTATTGTGTTGTGTGAATAGCTGTAGTTTGATATGTTAGTGAGTGCTTGTATGCCTTGTGGTCCCAGGTGTCTGAGGTGTATGTTGCTTATGTTGTCTAGGCCACAGGCGGGTGAGTGCTTGAGATTGTTGATGATATGCTTTGTCTGGTGATTGGTGAAGGGTGTATAGTCAGGGTCTGTGGGGAATTGTCTCTTACGTCGGATGACACGTCGGTCGTCTTTGTGAGGTTTTAGGTGGCTGACATGTGAAAAGTGATTGATGAGAGTGTTTGCTTGTTGTTTACATGAAGGAGTAGAGTCTGTTGTTGTGATTGCAGCATGTGATTGTGTTGTGTTGCTGTTGGAAAGTGTGATGCTGTTTAGTGTTTTGTATAGTTTTTTGGGGTTTGTTTTGTGATCAAGTGTTTGTAGGAAGTTATTCCAATTTAGTTTTTGTTGTTCTTGTATTTTGTTGTTAGTTTGGGTGTTGAGTGCTTGAATTTGTTGTGTGATGTCTTGTGTGTGGGGTGCTGGGGAGTGTTTCAGTATGTCGCGTTGTCTGATGAGGTTTTGAATTTCTGGTGTGAAGTTGGGGTTGTGTCTTTTTCTGTTACCTCTTGGAATGTGTTTCTTGTCAGCGTTTTGGATAGTTTTATTGAGTATGTGTACAGCATTGTTGATGTTAGTGATGGGTGTACTGTTTAGAGTTGTGAAGTGTTGTTCTGTCTCATTTGTGAATGCTTCCCAGTTAGCTCTTTTATAATTGGTGTATGTGTGTTTGTGGCTAGCTGGGGTGAGTCTGGTTTTGGTGGTGATAATGATCGGGAGGTGGTCAGAGCCTAAGGTTCTGACCACCCTCCAGGATGTTGTGGGGGCGAGTTCTGGGGAGCAAAAGGTGATGTCTGGAGATGATGGGTTATAGAGGGCTTGGTGAGGAATATGGGTATGTTGATGGATGTCGTTAAGGATGATGAGGTTATCGGTTTGGTTTTGGTTTTACCTTAAAGTACTTCTTTATACACTCAACCACACCACAATCAATGCCCAAAGCCTGCTCTTCCATTCCAAAGGACTCGTACACTTCCCTATTACTTGCCCATCTAGCCTATTCATGCCAGCTGCCATTCTGAAAAAGCTCATCTCCACAGCTCTCAGTTTGAAGAGGTCCTCGTCACTTGCCGTCCATGTCTCGCTTCCATACGAGTGTTGGGAGCAGCACACTGTTTCTCAGTGACTTTTTGACTTCCTGGCTAACCATTCTTCCTTTGAGAATACTATCAAGTTCTCCAATCACCTTTCTCCCTTGCATTTTTCTCTCTTTTATCTCACTCTCCATTTTACCATATTTGCATAGTACAGCTCCCAAATACTTGAAACTTTCAACCTCTTCTAGTACTTCATTTTTCATTTTTATTTTACAACTTTTCTTGTGTTTTTTCTTGATTCTATATTTTTCCTTAAAATAAGTTTTCATGCATTCTTCTCTCAGACACCATTACCTTACATTTCCCTACATTGACCTTTAACTTTCTCTTTTCACATACCCTGTCAAAGTCAGTGACCACTCTCTGAAGTTCTTCAGCATTTTCCGCCAACAGGACTGCATCGTCCGCATATAGGCATGTTAAAATCTTCCATGTTCTTCCCTCTGATTCCAGTCTAGCTCCCACACCCATTGATACAGCCCTACATTCTCTAATCACTCCATCAATTTATATATTGAACAACCAAGCTGACATGACACATCCCTGTCTTACCCCTACATTGACCTCAAAACTTTCACTTAACTTATCCCCTACCTTCACATTTGCCATTGCATTCCTATAAAAAGATTTTACTGCCATTAGCAACTTTCCTCCCACACCATATACTGTTAACACATCCCACAGGCCCTCCCAGTCTACTTTGTCGTAGGCTTTTTCCAAATCCATGAATGCTGAATAGAGTTTTCTGTTCTTGGCCAGATACTTCTCTACCAACAATCGCATTGAGGCTATCTGGTCAACGCAGCCCCTGCCCTTTCTGAAACCTCCCTGTTCCTCGCCTATTTTGTCATCCGTTATCTTCTGTAGCCTCTCTGTTATTACTCTTGCGTGTACCTTTCCAGGTATGCTAAGCAAGCTAATTCCCCTATAATTCTTACACTCTTCTTTACTACCCTTCCCTTTGTACAAGGGTACTATCACTGCTTTCCTTCAGTCCTCTGGTACACTTTCCTTCGTGCTTGTGAAAGGCGATTAACCCCTTTCTTACCGGTGACATAATTTTATTATATTCTAGCAATTTTTAGATGATTTCATTCAGCTTAGGAAGGATATCATTCAATTAGAAGGCATCAGACTATCTCAATTAATCCTTTTAGTTACCATATATCCTCCCTAAGCTTCATAAAATTCTCCAAAATGTAGCTGAAATCAAATGAAAAAAGACGTCACCTGTACCGAACAGGTTAAAAATGGAACAGGAGCGTGGGACCGATGACTCCAGTAGCTACACTCCACAAAAACACAGTACTGTAATATATAATACTCAAATAAAAAGTGCATATATTAAATAGTCTGTACACAAATTATAGACACTGAAAAAAATCACGAAGGGAAAATCGGAAAAATTAGGAATCTATCAACACTGAAATTGGCATCATCTATGAAATAAATGAATACGATATGAAATAATATGATAATAAAATAATAAATACGATATGATACGAAATACGAAAATCAATATATTGTAATCCACCCATTATCATAGAGAGCAGAACATTATATATACAAAACTCAGTCGAAACACCTGTGGAGAAAAAAATCAAAATTCTTTCAAAACTGAAATTGGCATGCTCTATTAAATAAATATGATCCAACCATCTTCATAGACATTGAGAAAAACCTATACCAAATAGTGAGTCTCTCAAAAAGCATGTAGGAGAAATCAGTAAAGTAATACTGTATATAAATATTAAACTTGGCATAATTTATGAAACAAATATGATCTAACTACAGTATAGGCTAGTCATAGAGAGCATAATATATATAGAAAATTCAGTCACTTAAGAAACATGTAGGAGAAGTTGGTAAAGAAAATAAATTCAGTCACTTAAGAAACATGTAGGAGAAGTTGGTAAAGAAAATAAATTCAGTCACTTAAGAAACATGTAGGAGAAGAAAATGTAAACTTACAAAACAAACTTAACCAAAACCAGAAACCGCTCCTGTAAACAAACTTGTATAATCACTTTGTTGAAATAATGTATTGAAGATTTAGCAAAACTATCAATCTACAGGTATCTATCTATTGCCGGACGCCGTGATCCTCAAAGGGGTGGGCGCAAATGAATCGCCCCCATGCACCTCTGTCCCCAGTCAGTTGACGTCCCTCCTCCCATCCATCACCGCTTTCACACATATACTCCTTAACTCCATCCTTCCACTCTTTGTCCTTCCACTTCACTCTCGTACACTCTCTTAGTCATTCTATCGCTTCCCATACGTTTCACATGGCCGAACCATCTCAAGGTGTTCCTTTTCACACAATACTGTGAAGAAAAAAACATAGAACAAACTTAACTTGGCATCAATTATGAAATAGGATCTAACTAGAGTCATGGAGAGCAGGAAACCTTATATAGAAAATCATAGAACTCAAAAACATGTAGGAGAAAACAGTAATATATGAAAACTTCACTTGCTTTCATCTATTATATAAATATCATCCCAGATATAGTCATAGAGAGCAAAACACATATAGAAGATTCAATCACTCAAAAAGCTGTAAGTTAAAATCATTATTCACCGAAATTGAAATTGGTATGATCTTGCAAAATAAACACTTAAAACAGGGGTTTTAAACCTTCACCCATATTATTTTATTGTATCACAAACTTCCACAAACACCACCTCGCTATCTACCATACTGGGATCTTTTTAGTTTTATCAATAAATAACAAGATCTATCTATCTATCTATTGCCGGACGCCGTGATCTCCGAAGGATTGCCGGGGTGTCCACGAACGAAACGCCCCCGTGCACCTCTGTCCCCAGTCAGTCGACAACCCTCCTCCCATCTAACACCACCTTCGCTCATATACTTTTTAACTCCATCCTTCCACCTCTCACTCGGTCTTCCTCTCCCTCTCTGTCCTTCCACTTCACTCTCGTACACTCTCTTAGTCATTCTCTCGCTTCCCATACGTTCCACATGGCCGAACTCATAGGGTCTTACTCTAGTTCATTAAAGTTCGGGACCATTTTTGTCCTACTTAGCGAGGCGGTCCACGTCAATGTATTCAAACCTCCACCTCTGAGTTTCCTTCTGGGCATCACAGACCACCACAAATATCTGTGCTATTTTTTTAGTTTAGACAATAGGTTTCATTTACTGTGTTTAGCATGCATTTCAGTAAGTTGTCGAGGTTCGTAAATATATTTGTCTGAAAAGTATCAATGGAATATCTAATCTGAAAATTGTTAGCATCCCGAAGCATTGATCCCAAAAAGAGGGGTCTTACTCTAGTTTATTAAAGTTCAGGACCGTTTTTGTCCCACTTAGCGAGGCGGACCAAGTCAATATGTTCAAACCTCCACCTCTGGGTTTCCTTCTGGGCGTCACAAGCCGCTACAAATATCTCCTTATTCCCCGGGTTGCTGTCCAGGCACCGCGGGTTGCCTCCGTGATACAGCCACTTCTTATCCTGGAAAAGAAGGAATTAAAATGTAAAACTTGCAAAACAAACAAACCAAAACAGGAATCGCACAATATAAAGACAATTATTTTGAAAAGTTCTAAAGACAAAAGAACTTATCAATATCACTATGTGGAAATAAGGCATTGAAGACTTAGCAAAACAATATTATGAAATATGTATGTATGTATGTATGTCTATACTCAGGCACATACCCCATAGCTAAAGGTGGCCGACTCGAGACAGAGCCCGGACAGGGACAACACAAAATACAATAATACAATAATACAGTAATAATACTAATAATATTACTTATTTAAAAAAGCACTACCGGTATTAAATTGTAAAACTTGCAAAATAAACAAACCAAAACAAGGATGACACAATATAAAGGCAAAAGAAATAATCAAAATCGCTATGTGGAAAGAACACTTGATGAAAATAATGTTTTTAAAATGTAAGAACACAAAGCACCACATAGGGTGTACATCACTACATGAGCAAGTTAATCTGTTTCCCAAGCAAACTAATCGCACATACAGTATAACAACGCACTATCGTCACGTTCAAGGAAAAATTAAGGCGATTCAAGGGGCAAAACGAACAAAACACGCCATAACTTGCTCAAACTCAGGAAAAGTTGACTATCAAAAGTTATAATACACAGTTATGACTTAAAGTTATAATACACAGTTATGACTTAAAATTATAATACACAGTTATGACTTAAAGTTATAATACACAGTTATGACTTAAAGTTATAATACACAGTTATGACTTAAAGTTATAATACACAGTTATGACTTAAAGTTATAATACACAGTTATGACTTAAAGTTATAATACACAGTTATGACTTAGTTATAATAAACAGTTATGACTTAATTGAGTAGTAGGCTAATAGCATTAGAATTATGATGTTGGCATTTAGGATATGACGGCCAGAGTGAGATAAAGTGATGTAAATGTCATGAGTTTCCGGCCCGATACACTTTCCAGCAAGAATACGATACAGCTACTTACGGGGTCATATCTCCAGAGTTGGTTGCCCCCCATACCATGACAGTTATACAGTAGGACCGGGGCCCTCTGGTCACCGCTGGACACATCCCAACACACAGTTCTCTTGCTGGGTCGTAGGTCCTTATGCCAGGTCATGTGGAAGCTCTGTTCTCCTCCCTCGAGGCAGTTCTGGAGCCCGAACCTGTCCCCGTGGTGCTTGTATCGGGTGTCGATGCACAGTTCTGGGCTTGAATCACTTTGTATCTGCGGGAAAACGTTTGGGTATTGATTACTAGAAAAGATACAGATTATTTTTTCCCGTTTGATATACCAGTACTGTCTCGGTGGCATTTGTAACAGGTTTCGATACATAGGCCTACTGTAGTTCTGGGCTCGAATCACTATGGATCTGTGAAAAATACTTATTGAGGAATAATGTAAAACTTGCAAAATAAACAAACCAAAACGAGGACGAGACAATATAAAGGCAAAAGGATGAGATCTTAATTAGTCTTTCTAGTTCGATGCTCTGTCTTCATGGAGATTCTGTGCTAGAAAAATCCTTATTCGTCCTTTTAGTTCTCTGTCAAACCTCCACGGCTCTTGTAGCCTATGTCATTGTAGGCCTATAGTTCCGAGTATAAATCACTTTATATCTGTCAGTTCCAAAGTTACCCCATTTTACCAGCAACACTTTACTAATTAATATGCATGTATGTATGATTATACTCAGGCACATATCCCATAGCTGGGGGTGGCCGACTCGAGACAGAGACCGAACAGAAACAACATTTAAAGTTCAAATTCTTAGGGTGAGGTACCACTTTTGCGTTCCCTCGCCCCTTTCTCTGTCTCGTCCACTAGGTGAATTTTACTAGGGGAGGAGGATTCCTAGCCTCCCACCCAAACAGGAACTGCACAATATAAAGACAAAAGAACTGATCAAAATCACTATATAGAAAAAATGCATTGAAGATTTAGCAAAATAAAATTAAGAAATAAATACAGTATACACAAAACCACATACTAGAAGGGTTATATTATCATAAACATTAATGCAGAAGCTTCCAGACCAGAATTGCTAATCAAAATGGCAGAAAAAGCCCTCATGGTAATCTTTCTAAGAAACTACTCACCTTACTCTGGCTGTCATTAGAAGATTAACTGCAGTTTAGCATGAAACTGAAGTAGTCGGGGAATTAAGCTAGTTGGCAACTTTTAAAATTCATAGCGGTACTTTCTGAACTGACGAAAATAGTCTAGTGCTAAGCAGAATAAAATTGAAATTGCATCAAATCCTCATATTATGTACCGGTATACAAAATTTAGCTGGAAGAGGGTCTGGGTGGGTATTTTTTTTAGCTTGAAGGAAGTCTGGTAAGATGGTATTGTTAGCCTAAGGGACAAACTAAAATACATTGCTCGAAAATGGCAAAAGCAAGCAAATCCCTCAATGATAATTAACAAAATATCATAATAACTCGCAAGAGGTTGAATCAGATAGTGTTAACCCTTCGAATACCAGTGATGTATGTTATATTTGATTCTAGCCATATTTAGACGATATTATGCAGCTTAGGAAGGATCTGTCGTAGTTAAAAAGGTTGGTTGAGATAGTTTGAAGCCTTATTATTGCTAGAGGTCCTTCCTAAGCTGAATAAAATTGTCTAATGGTTGCCAGAATATGATGCAAAGGACGTCCCTGGTACTGTACGGGTTTCTTTATCATAAAAATCACCCACCTTTCCGCTGGCAAAGTCTGGTGGTTCGACTGGCGGATAAACTTTAGTGAGATCGAACGCCACTTCCGTCATGAACCATTTGAAGGATTTGCACTTGAGCTTTTCCCGGATGGCCTTCTGTTCTGTCAGGTCGCCGGGGTCGATGTTGCGATAAAATGGACGCCGCTTGAATAAATGTTCGGCGTACTCGTCCATCCACACGTCCGCTACACGACGATAATTCTGGGGAGACAATTATAATGTAAATTTCCACATCTATTCCTTGACTGACTCTTCCCAAATGGTAGAAATATTAACTCTATTACTCTTGTCATTTTTGACTTACAGAGGTTAGAGGTCATGATTTCTCGCCTACTTACAGTGAATAGACTATAGTACCAGTAATCCCTGAGAATTATAACAAGAACGATGCAGATGATGATGCAGTTTTTAACGCCATGCACTCCCTTGATTGACAGGGCTAGGGTGTGACCCTTGTTACAGAGGCTTTACTGGACATTTGCCACGAATCACTAGACCTGAGTGTCCAAACTCATGACATCTACCAATATGCGGCATGGTGTGGGATCGAACTGCAGACCCTTCGATCAGCAGTTAAGACGCGCTACTGACCATGCCACGCCCCAAGGTCAAGTGATCGCTAAATACTAATCAATAACTATCTCTTGAGTTTTACTATCTCTGAGTTTAAAAAAAGAGGTATGGAAATAGTTAATTGCAGTTCGAGAGAGAATGCCTAAAACATAAAATTGGTACTCTTCTTGCTTTTCTGATGCTACCAGTATATATTTGAAACCCTCCTGCCTTCTAACTGTCTTAAGGTGTAATGGATAGAGCGTGTAAGTTCTGTATGAGATATCCTAGGTTTGAATCCTGGGAGAATCACATGCTTTCATAAATTTCATTTGGGAACATATTGGTGTTAACCCCCTCCGTCAGCTAAGACGCGATCACGTATATAAATGGTTTGGACCAAACACCAATTTTGACGCAATCGTGTATATAAATTTGGGAAACTTAGTGTTAACGTAAGTTATTATATATGCGATCGCGTATATAATCGCGTGCAGGTGCTCGGTGAAGGGCAATACTAAATGTGGAGCTAGTTGGCAACTTCCTACCGAGTCAGGCAGTACCACAAATAACAGTTCACCCAAATAGTGGCAAATAGTGTGTTGTCTGTCCATAGATCAATAAGTTTCCCTAATCCGTCTGACGGGGTTAAGAACGATGTAAAAAATAATGATTACTCATACAATATTCTTTTGTGTATATAAAGGCCAGCCCTAAATGAGAGCTCCAAGTGGTTTGGCTAAACTAATGACAAAAATAAAAAATTAGTGTTTCCAGAACCACAGGGTTCAAGAGAGGGTTTTGCATTGCATGTATGTACAGTAGGGTCCCGCATAAAACGTGTTCGCATAAAACGAGTCTCGATTAAAACGACCGACCTAAAATATTAATATTTAATTTTCGATCAGAACGAATGTGATCACATAAAACGAGTCCGCCGCCAAAGTGGGGCAAATCCGAGGAGTTTTCATATAGAGCGCCGAAATATCGTACAAAACGTACGAAATATCGTCGCTTTGTACGAAATATCATTCGCTTTGTACGAAATATCGTCGCTTTGTACGGAATATAGTTCGCTTTGTATGAAATAGCGTTCGCTTTGTACGAAAATTTTCGCTTACAGCGAACATTGACGATATTGCGCCACCAAAATGCTGTGTTCACATAAAACGAAATCGCATAAAACGCCCTCGTTTATCGACCATAAACTCGTTTTATGTGAGACCCTACTGTATATACTCAGGCCTGGGTCTCTGGGTATTTCTCCTGGATGACCTGATGTGTGTGATTTTGTGTTCTGTTTTTCTTAGGTGTTGTGATGTCCCAGTTCGGGCTTTGTCTCGAGTCGGCCACCCCATTAACCCTTGGGATCCGGGAGGCCTCATATGAGGCAAAATGGTCAAATAAAAATCGCCGCTATATTCATCGGAACTCGGCAACCACGCGTTGTAGCGACGTCATTTCTACGGCATTCTACAGACAACAAAAAGTTCTACAATTTGCAAAAACATTGACTGCTCTAGGTGGTCTCAATCAGTAGCTACTGAATTATGAAGTTGATTTTGCCAAAATTCATACGAGGCCCCCCGGATCCCATGGGTTAAAAAAAAAAAAAAAAACGGAGCCCAAACCGAAACTACATTTAAAGTTCCAATTCTTAGGGTCCGGGATCACATTCGCGTTCCATCGCCCCTTACTCTTTCTCGTCTAGTAGGAGAATTTCACAAGGGGAGGAGGATTCCTAGCTCCACTGTATAAAAATGTGAACCAAATTCATGAAGTTTGATCTGATCTGAACACCCTAAAAATTTAGTCTCACCCTGCCAACAAAGTCTCCCACACCAGGGTTGGGGAAGGGAGCAAACTTGCGGTAGATGTGACCAATACGGGAACAAGGGGCGTCCACCATACTACCTCCGCACTGCCAGATCTGTTGGGGCATACACAATTATCAGTTAAATTATATTGTAAAACTTGCAAAATAAACAAACAAACAAAGTCATACAGTATTTTGGCTCTCTGTCACTTTTTCAACTTTGGAGGAGACACTTGTTACATGCAGCTTTGCCTTTTGTCTCCTTCACTGACAGAAAAAGAAAAAAATAACTATAATAATCAGAAAATTAATAATCTAACAATAAAATATAAAGTATTACTGTATAATGTAAAACTTGCAAAATAAACAAACCAAAACAGGGATGGCACAATATAAAGGTAAAAGAACTCGTCAAAATCACTATGTGGAAATAACGCTTTAGCAAAATACAATTTTGAAAATAAAAGAACACAAAACCACCACATAGAATGTACATCACTATATGAGTAAGTGAATCAGAAAACTAATAATAACAAAATGTAAAGTATTCCAGGGAGCAGAGTCTTGGGTCTCAAGGACTGAGCTGCCACACGGAGAGCTTAAAATTTGGACTTTGAAAGAACAAAATCAATATTTGAAAACCAAGGTAAATGTATAACGGTCCAAACTCTTGCCTTGGTCTTCTGACAAAAAAAGAGTACCATAAAACCTTAGTTGAACTTCCATGCATTCAGAGTTTGTATTCTTATACGCAGGATTTCTTCCCATTAGTCCAAACGAGTGCGGTTCTACTGTAATGTTGTATGTATCTATGTATATATTCAGGCACATACCCTATCGCTGGGGGTGGCCGACTCCAGACAGAACCCAAACAGAAACCTGTAAAGTTTCAATTCTTAGGGTCCAGAACCCCTTTCTCCGTCTCGGTAAGTAGGATAATTTTAAAAGGGGACGATTCCTAGCCTCCTGACCCCAAGAAGGAAAAGTAGGACAGTAAAAGCGACAGACAGAAACAGCCAAGGTTGGGTAGAGGATGCCAAACCTCACTCTGGATAGAATCAGCCCTCACCCTAAATAATTGTAATGTTACAATACATTTATAAAGGCCCAAATCCGTGCTAGCAAGTGTACGGTAGATCTTTCATCTAATTTGTTCTGCTCTCCAAACGTCAAGATGAAGATGCTCCTCCCTTACAGGCTACGTCTCACTGCCATACACTATTGCGCTCCTTACACTTGCTACGTATAGGTAAAATAAAAACTAAACAATTATACCCTTCTGTGCCGGCGACGTCTTTTTGCCTATATTCTGGCTACTATTAGACAATTATATTCAGTCTAGAAAAGGCTTCCACCAATTAACAGGCTTTGAACTATCTCATTTAACCATTTTTACTACGGTACCACAGATCCTTCATAAACTTAATTGTCTAAAGATAGCTTGAGTAGAATACAAAAGACGTCGTCGGCACAGAAGGGATTAACAAATTATAATGTAAAACTTGCAAAACAAACAAACCAAAACAGGGACGACACAATATAAAGACAAAATAACTTATCAATAGTCATTCTCATTGTCCGAGGCCGGTTTGGGTTCGAGATCATTATATAGGTCTCCCTCGATTTACGATAGGGTTACGTTCCTGACAACATGATCTTAAGTTGAAAAACTGTATAGCGAACCTTAAAATTAATGGAGTAAATGGGGATGTGTTCTCGGATCAGCGAAAACACAAACACAAATGCTTAAAAACCTATTACAATATAGTAAATCGGGGCATCGGATAGTGAGGGAGACCTGTACAAGTATTAGTTTACCTTAAAAGACAGCTCGTACTACTCGCCGCCCCAGATGTCCAGACCAGGATCGTAGCCCCCTAAGAACTCCACAAAATTGTCTAAACTGCACTAACTATCTAACAAACTAAAACACTAACTAAACTGTACAAAATTGTCTAAATAGGCTATAGCTAGAGTAGAATACAAAAGACGTCGTCGGTACAGAAGGGGTTAACATATATTAGCTTACCTTAAAAGACAGCTCATACTGCTCGCCGCCCCAGATGTCTAGACCAGGATCATAGCCTCCTAAGTCCCAGAAGAACTTTGTGCTGATGGCAAACAGTCCACCGGCCATAACGGGACTCCTGAAAGGGTCAAGAAAACAACATAAATTAGTCACTGTGGAAGCCATAGAAATGATTAAGCTGAAGTGTATTAGAAGTATGGAAGTGGAGTGAAGGATGGCAGTTAATACAACAAGGAAGATATGGGACAAACAACCGTATTCTTAGACATGTGGGGTGGGTGTCATCCAGTCTATAATAAATATTAAATGAACGAAGATATTAGAACTGAGCGTTAATTAATGAAAAAGAACTTGAAATCTACCAATTTGTATAAGCTCACAATTTTTCTCGCCTTATTTCATTAATTAAGGAGTAGGGTTTCATGGTGGGAAGCTATAAGAATATGGTTGTAAGTCATGAAGAAGGCTCTCAGAGTTAGGGACTGAACATGAATGCATCAGAAGTCCATGCTGTATGAAGTAAAGCTATCTGGTGACCAAGGTATACACATGAGACATGAAAAACATGGAACCAGGGTGGCAAACGAAACCCAAGTCCATTATTAGTATCTATCTATCTATCTATCGACTCAGGAGCATACCCGATTTTTATTTATTTATTTATTTTATATACAGTACTGTATACATATATATTTTTCTGGGGGTGGCCGACTCGTGACAGAGCCTTTTTTTTTTTTTTATTGCTAGACGCCGTAATTCCCGTGAAGAGGTGGCCTTGAACATTAGGCGTTTGTCACGAATTGCTAGGTCAAGTTGCCCGGGCTTGACATCTACCAATAACATTTTGACCGAGCGGGTTTGACCTCCCGACCCTTTGATCAGCAGCTGATTAGTTCTTTTGGCCAAAACACTGCTATGAAATTATATTTTTCTTAAATTCCTTCTCAAATTCAATCAATTCATCAAACGAAATTGCTCCAGTTTGACACCCTTCATGGAACTGCCTTGATAAATATTATCACCAACCCACCAATTAACTTACAAATATACCTAATTAATGAAGTCAATGAAACTAATAAATACATGTGGCACTCCATGGATTCCAACCTAGGATACTCACACCGAAATTCCAAGCACTAACCATTACGCTATCAAGACAGTTAAAACAACAAAATATATATATAAACAGTATATAATAGGATACTCACACTGAAATTCTGTTCACTAATCATTACGCTATCAAGACATTAACATAAGTAAAAAGCTCGACTCACTTAAAAGGCTCTGGCATGTTCTTTTTATCCTGCTCTAAGAGTGGCAGACGCTTGTAGAACAGCTCCCAGTCGAACGCCCCCCTCGCCCCCTCATCCTGGGCACGGTAGGCAAACGTCTCAAAGTCTATCACGTCGATGAACGGACACACGCACGTTTTGTAGTCCTTCTGGATTGGGTCTGTGGATATTGAAGAATATACATACAGTACATACATATAGTAGATCCATAGTTGACCAAAATTATACAAAAATTATTCCTGAGTTATTCAAAATTATAATTTTGATAAGTTATTTAGACTTTATATTGTGTCGTTCCTGTTTTGCTTTGTTTATTTTGCAAGTTTTATATTATATTGGACATAAAATAATACAATCTACTGTACACTCCTTGAGAGCCCTGCGGGAAAGCCCGATCTCCGCCATGGCCTTCCTTAGGGACTTGGGGCTGTTTGGCCAGGCAGCCTATGGAGCGACAACAACAACAATAACATAAAACTCTTACCTAATAAAGGAGGTAGCCAGTTGGTAGTACATTCAGTGTGGGAGTCCAAGAATATGAGGACGTCCCCTTTTGCCACCTTAGCTCCCGCCAGCCTCGCCCGTATAAGACCTGCACGCTTCTTTAAATGGACCACCTTCACTTTGGGGAGGTTCTTTTGTACGTAGTCGTCCAATTTGGTCTTCAAGAAATCTGGAAATATTAATGATAATGTAAATTCAAGTAACAAATTTTCTAAAGTATTGTATAGGTAATTCATGTGGAGAGTGATTAATAGACATGACACCAGTATGAAGAATGCGTAATCCCCCAAATAAAATCTATACAGTACAGTATATTGGGTGGGGGCTGGTCCTATCCAGAGTGAGGTTTGGCATCCTCTACCCAACCTTAGCCGTTTCTGTCCGTCTCTTTTACTGTCCTACTTTTCTTTCGGAGGGCAGGAGGCTAGGAATCCTCCTCCCCTTGTAAAATTCTCCTATTCAACGAGACATGAGAAAGGGGCGAGGGAATGCGAAAGTGGTCCCGGACCCTAAGCATTGGAATTTTACAGGTTTCTGTTCGGGCTCTGTCTTGAGTCGGCCACCCCCAGCAATGGGGTATGTGCACGAGTAAATACATGCATTAGACCTAGGCTAATTGAAATATTACAGTATACAGTACAGTGTTGAGTTACGAGCGGTTCCTGTTTTTGTTTTGCTTTTTTTAGCAAGTTTTACATTCTAATTCATATGTTCATATTTGTTTTCACCAACCCACCAATTAATTCACAAATAAACCTACCTAATGAAATCAATGAAAGTAATGAATACATGTGGTACTCAAAGGACTCGAACCAATGATACTCACACCGAAACTCCGCACACTAAGCACTAGGCTATCAAGACAGTTAAAGGTTTATGCACAAGCCTACGATATATTATACCAGAGTACCGTATATACATACATACATACGGTACATATACTGTACATACATTCATTCACCAACCCACCAATAAATTTACAAATAAACCTAATCAATGAAATCAATTAAACTAATGAGTTCTCATATTATTGAAGCCAAACAATGTTTTGTCCCCTCACCTTTTGTACTAGCATCGTCGACCAATATAACTTCCAATAACAGTTGATTTGGAGAGCGATTGATGGCAGAGATAGCGGTACGTAGGAGGGTAGTCCAGTGTTCGTTGTGGAAGGGAACCACCACTGACGCACGGGGCAGTTCAGACAGGTACACCTTCTCTTTACATCTGTTCGGAAAAGACCAAAGTTAACATAAAAAAAATATATATACTGTATATATATTCAAAGACTTGAAAATAGTTAAGTCTGACCCTATATTTACATTCTCTTTGCATCTACAGTATTAGGAATGGAGAAAATCAATATACAGTACAGCATAAACTTTGAAATAATCAGACAAAAAAATAGCCGACATTCCAGCAGCAATGAAGCTATAGCATCTCCTTATAGCTATTGAAGGAACAAGGCAATAAATAATATAAAACAGATTGATTGCAGATACTGTATTGCAGTACGGAGAAGGGTTGTACAATCGGCCAAATAAGTGCAGTCGCGGTACCAAGTATATTTCGATCAATAATTATATTTGGTATCAGCACTATCTAAGGTAAAATTCATTGTTTCGAGTGAGATAAAACCCTATTCAACATCTGCCAGACATTGATACATCACATAACGAGCAAAACGTAATGACAGCGGAGACACAACATATTTGGCCAACCGTACATAATGCAGAGTAATTTTCCATAACTGTAGCTTACATACTTTGATCCAGAAATGTCTGAAGTATAGCCCCCGTCCGAAGCTAGGGCATTTCACGGTACGAGAGAAGGTCAAACGTGTGGATCAACGAGAGGCACTTTTGTACCAAGGAGTAATGATTCATTAACCCCTTCTGTACCAATGACGTCTTTGTAAATTTACTCTAGCTACTATTAGACAATTTTGTTCAGTTTAAGAAGGGCCTCCAGCAATGAACAGGCTTCCAACTATCTCACTTAACCCTTTTCACTCAATGAGAGCTCTGTGGGAAAGCCCGATCGTGGCCATGGCCTTTCTCAGGGACTCGGGGCTGTTCGGCCAGGCAGCTTGGGGAAAAACAACAACAACAACAACAACAACAACAACAACAACAACAACAACAACAACAACAACAACAACAACAACAACAACAACAACAACAACAACAACAACAACAACAACAACCCTTTTTACTACCACAGATCCTTCTTAAATTGCACAAAATTGTCTAAATATAGCTAAAAAAATACAACAAAGATGTCCCCGGTACAGAAGGGGTTAAAACATGTAGGAATACGGTACCGTAACAGAAAAGCAAAACTGTTGCACAATAAAATTAACTCACTCTAAGCTTACAATACCGACATCAGAAAATAATGCATAATACAACAAGAAAAATACAAAATGTAAAGCAGAACAAATACATTGTACAATGCGACAACAAATAAATATAGTAATAATGTGGTCACCGATAGTCTGCCTGAATAAAGCCACACTTCTAATAGCTATTGAGAATAAGAGGCATTAAATACATATCAAATTCAATAAACGGAGCCTTTAAAACCTATAAATAAATTAATAACAATTCAATAGATATTCACCCAAAAAGACATGGCATTTAAAAAAACAGAAACCAGTAAATAAATTAATAACAATTCAATAGATATTCACCCAAACAGACATGGCATATAAATAAACAGACACATACACACAAACAATAGATTAAGAAAGAAGTGCAAATAGGAAATTGGTAATGTAAAGACAGTACAGTATGTCATAAACATGGATGCCAACATTAAAATAAACAAGACAAACATGAAAGATTATGGTACCGGTACAATATGATAAAAGTCCCACAAGATACAAAACATACACAATTATTTCTTTACCCACAATCTTTTCAAATCATCTACTGTACTGGTAACTGTCTATTATCTGAGGCCTCGATCAATAAGGGGTGGACACAAATTAATCACCTCCATACTCCTCTGATCATACTGTACTACCAAAAACATATTTGGCTCGAACATTCCTTAATTTTGGCCCTGTCACTCTTTCAACTCTGGGGGAGGCACTCATCAAAGGCAATTTTGCCCTTTGTCTCCCTCATCCATATAGAAAAAATAATCAATAAATAAAAAATATGTCCTGTACAATCCCCCCAATGAAATGAACAAACTTACTTGGGATGTCTAATATCATTGAGAGATCTATTGAGAGCGATGTCGTCCGAGGCTCTGGCGTTGAATCCGTTGACCTTAAAGAGTTTGTCCTTCTCTGATTGAAACCTGGTAGGTAGATTGTAGGCCTGTCCGTTCTCCCCCGGCCCGGACTGTTTGAACTCCGTGGCCAGCCGAGCGTAGTCATTCCAGTCTCGGTAGCCTTCCGGAGCTTGTAATTTTGCTGGAAGATACAGTGAATAGAGATTAGCATAAGCATTGTGGTAAATCAAAGAGTATTTTTTTTAAAGATCCATAATCCATAGTGTGTAGGATGTGTGTGAGTTTGTGTTTTTTATCTGTGTTTATTTTTTGTTTTATGTTGTTTTTGTGTTTTCCCTGTTCTTGCTCTGTCTTGAGTCGGCTACCCCCAAAATGGGGATTGGGCCTGAGCATATAGATAGAATAGATAGAATAGATAGATAATCCATAGTAATGCTAGTTTCATGAGTGGCCATGAACATTAGGCATTTGTCACAAATTGCTAGGTCAAGTTGCCTGGGCTTGACATCTACCAATAACATTTGGACAGTGCGGGCTCGATCCGCCAACCCTTTGATGAGGAGCAGACGCTCTACTGACTATGGCCACGGTTTTACAATTTTGTCTGTAAGAATCATACTATGTTACTGGCTGATTATGTTACAGGTATGGTTGTTGAATTAAGGGGAGATGGGTAACTTTTCTAGATCCCATTCTCCCTCATCTTTAGCACAACTAGATTTTAAGATGTTTGCCCAATTAGTTTGTTGATTTTAAGACCTTTCGCCTCATTTCTTTGTCAATAGTAACCCATTGGCTGTGGGTGACGTTCCGGAATGTCCTGGCAATTTACAGCAATTTCCAGGCTTTATTAAAAGCCTGTAAAAGCCGTAGTGTCAGTGGGCGGGAGCGTGAGGGACCCACCTCCGACCCTCAGAGCAGCGAGCCGCTCACTGAGGGAGACTGTGTCTTGCGCGGATGTCTAACAACAGTGTTGCCGAGCGAGCGAGAGCTAATAAATAGCGGTTTTCCCGCATGTCTATGGCAACGCTGCGGGTGAACCCTGCCACCTACGAAGCTCGTTCTGGTCTCATTTTGAAGCTATTTTCGCCTAGTTTTCGGCAGAATACAGTTCATTTAACCCTTCCTACCCGGGCTGTCTTACCCAATGACGGTCGCCCCTACCCGGGCGAAATGGCTGAAAAACGTCTAGGCCTAGGCTACCGTATTTATGTTTATTTTCACTGCTAGAACTTTCCCACTCATCTATAATCGTAGTGCGGTTTTCAATCTGTATTTTGGCGTTGAGTAGAGCTCTGTAAGTCAACTGGTTCAGTTGTTATGACGATTTCAGTGGAGCCAATATTGCAGAGATGTTGCCAATATGGGGGCTTTTCAGACACTAATTTTGTCTGATGTCAGAACAATAACATTGAAGAGTCTTCTCCTTCTTGTTTTCGGAGGTGCGGTGACGCAACGCTTGGGAATGGGGAGGGGAGAAGTATGAAGTAATAGGGAAAGGAAGAGAGAAAACAAAGAAAAAGGGTGGAGGAGTCGCAGTGGTGGTAGAAAAAGAAAAATGGGAGGTTGAACAGGTGAACTTGGGGGAAGGGGAAGACCAGGAGGACATACTAGTAGTGAGGGTGGAAGGGAAAGGGGAAATGAAAAGAGCTAAATTTATGCTGATTATATGCTATATGACGGTAGAGGGAGGGCTGAGAGAGAGGGAGGAAAATTGGAGAAAATACGAAGTAATAAGGGCTGTGATGAGAGGAAACGAAGATGAAATCATCATAATAACAAATGTTGAGCTGAGGAGGCGTTTAGGTATAAAGAGTATTAGCGAGGTGATGCGTACAAGTAGACTGGGATGGTATGGACATGTGGAGAGAATGGATGAACAAAATTGGGTGAAAAAATGCAGGTCTGTGATTGTGGAGGGAGCTGCACCAAGGGGTGGACCGAGGAAGACCTGGGATCGGACTATACGCGCCGATCTCAAATCCAAGAACTTGACAAGTGAAGCAGCCCTTAACAGGGTTGCCTGGAACGCCGCCATTAGGACAAGAGACTGAAACTGCACTGATGTGTGGAACACTCAGTCTTAAAATTTTATGTATGTATGTATGTAATGGGGGATATGAATGCTCACACAGGAATCTTAGGGGAACAAATCAATAGGAATGGGAAGTTATTGTTAGACCTATGTGAGGATGAGCAGTTAGAAAATTTGAATATGGTAGAGGCGGAGGGGAAAGTAACATGGAGAGGAAGAGAAGGGAGGAGGTCAGCTATTGATTATATATTAGTGAACAGGAAAGCAGGAGAGAGAGTGATAGAAATGGTAGTAGATGAAGAAAGAAACTTTGAAATGAACAGTGACCATAACCTGCTGAAACTAAGATACAGCATAAAGTCTCACAAGGAGAAGATAGAGAAGTGTAGAGAGGCTAGTAAGCCAGAAAGATGGAAAATGAAGGAGGCGGAGTGGGGGAGGTTTAGGGAGGAAATAGGGAATATGGATATAGATGAAGTGGGGGGGAGGGAGTGCAATGCAAATTGATAAGTGGATAGAGAGGGAAATAAATAAGGTAGCAGAGAGAGTGTTAGAGGAGAAAATAGGGAGGAAAGGTAGAGGAATGAAAGGGTGGTGGAATAAAGACATTAAGGAGGCGAGGAAGAAGAGGAAAGAGAGGAATAGGATTAGGAAAGAGTTGGAGAAGGGGAAAAAGAGGGGAAAATATAAGTGAGGAGGAAATTCGAATAGCAAGGGAAGAATACGAGAGGGAAACGAAAAACACAAAAAACTTAATAAGAGGAGCAATAGAGAAGCATGAACAGAAAAAAATTGACAGGATAAAAGAGAAGGGGGACAAAGGAAAAGCTGAGTGGTATAGATGGCTAAAAAGAGAAAAAAGGAGGGAAAAGGTAGTAGTGGAGCTGAATGTAGGTGGGGAAAAAGTTAGGGATGTAAATAAAATTGGAGAGGAAATAAAAAGATACTGGGAGGAAGTGGGAGGGGTAAATGACCAAATAAGAGTAGGGCAATGGAATATTGAACTAAATGAGGAAGAAATACATGAAAATATGAATGAGATGGTGAGTGGGGAGGAGATTAGGAGGAGTGTGAAGAAGCTGAAGAGAAACAAAGCGGCAGGGCCGGATGGGATAACAGCAGAGATGTATATTGAAGGAGGGGAGATGATAGTTAGGATGTTGAAGAAGCTATTTGATAAAATATGGGAGGAGGAAGAAATGCCAGCAAGATGGAAAGAAGAAAGGGTCACATTGATTTACAAAGGAGGAGCAAAAAATGTGCACGAAATGGGGAGTTATAGACCAATAACGGTAATAAACATAATAAATAAGATATTTTATGGGATACTAAAGGAGAGGGTAGGAGAGTATGTAGAAGAAAGGATCCTACTTAGTGAAGAGCAAAATGGGGTTAGGAAGGGGAGAAGAGGAACAGACAATATATTTATATTAGATGAGATTATAGAGAAAAAGGCAAAACAAGGGAAATGTGTGTTTATAGTGTGTTTGGATGTGGAGAAGGCATATGATAAGATTAGTAGGGGAGTTGCAGAAGCAGTGATGGAAAAACTAGGAGTGAGTAGGAAGATAAGGAACATGATAATGAATATGTATGAAGGGGCGGAGACAGAGATTGTGTGGAAAAATATTGCAGTGAAAGGAATCAGAAGGAAAGGGTTAAGGCAGGGATGTAACCTGTCACCACTAATTTTTGCAATGTGCATGGAGGAGTTGGTGAGGAGAATTAAGAGTAAGGGACAAGGAGTGAAAATAGGGCAGTATAGGCTAGCAATTCTGACGTTTGCTGATGATGTTGTGTTGATAGCAGAGACGGAGGAAGATATGGGGGAAATGTTACAGGAGGCGGAAAGGTTTGGCAGAGACCTAGAAATGAAGTTCAGTGTAGAGAAAAGCAGTATGATAGTAGTAAATGGACCAGAGGCAGTAGAAATGAGGATAGGAGGGGAAAGAATAGAAACAAGGGAGGAAGTGAAGTATTTAGGGGTATGGATAGGGAGGGAAGGGCGACAAAGGACAATGAATGAGAAAATCATGAAGGTGGAGCAGTGTAGTGGGAAACTGTGGAATGTGACAAAAACCAGAGTAAATAAATATAAAATAGTAAGAGAGGTGTGGAAGGACTTTGAAGTGCCGAGAATAATGTACGGGATGGATGTGAGAGGGAGTACAGGGAGAGAAATAAATAGACTGGAGACGGGACAAAATAAAATAGGAAGAATGGGGTTAGGAGCAAGAAGGTGGACAGCAAATGAAGCAGTGAGAGGGGAGATGGGATGGAGTACGTTTGAGGAAAGAGTGGCGAAGGCAAAGTTGAGGTACAAGAGTAGGTTGTTGTTGTTGTTGTTGTTCCCCAAGCTGCCTGGCCGAACAGCCCCAAGGCCCCGAGCAATTCCAAGGCCATAACCGAGTGCCCCCACAGAACCCTCCCCGCCGACCACAATAAAGCCTGGGTGACCGAAGCCACTCCATGGCGGGGGGCTGAGGAGGGTGCGGAAACGCCCGGGAAACCAAAGCCCCACCCAGGGCCCTGTGCTCCTCAGCAATTATGAAGAGAAAGTTGAGGGGCAAGGGAAAAATGTGACGCTCTGGCTTCCAATCTTGGTAGATTGGGAGGTCAATCCATGGAAGAGACGCCGTCACTTGAGATCTAGAAAATATATAAGTTAAAGGAAAAGTCAGAGTAAGCTATGGGTATGGCAGAGATTGCTCAGCTCTCACTCTGATAGACCAGCCCATCACCACTCACCACAAGAGTAGGTTGGAGGAGATGGAGGATAATAGGTGGCCAAGGAGAGTGAATGAATGGGGGGAGGGGAAGAGTAGATGGGCAAAAGAGTGTAAGAGAAAACTGAAAAAAATAGGAGTGAAACAAAGAAGGGTGGGAGAGGAGTGGAGAGATGTAGGGAGTAATGCAGGACTAGGTCAGGGAAGGAGACTAGAGAAAGAGATAGGAATGAGAGTGAAGGAAGTAGGAAGACAGGAATGGAAGAGAAATATGGAGAAGAAAAGTACACTGATAAGATATAGAAGCAAGGGGAGACCGAGAAAAGAGGAGTTCTATGACAGAAGTTGGGGAGCTGAACTACTGTTTAAGGCTAGGGCAGGAGCATTAGAGACAAATAGGAGAACATGGAGGTGGAATGGGGGGGGGGGGTGAAAGAGTGTCTACAGTGTGAGGTGGGAGGGAGGAGAGTGGAGGAGACAATAGAACATATAATGACAGAGTGCCAGGGGTATGCAGAGGAGAGAGATGGGTTGGAAAATGAGTTGAAACGGGTGGTAGGGGAGAGGAAATGGGAAGAACAGAAAGAGGAGGAGGATGAGGGTGTAAAATTTGTGTTAGGTCTCGGGACAGAAGAGGGGGTAGATGGGGAAATGGGGAAAAGAATGAAGGTAGTGAAAAGATTCCTGGAGCAGGTGTGGCAGAAGAGGAAACGGAATAGAATAGAATAGGGTGAGGGGGGAGAAGGGGACCAGAGCGGGGGAGGAAGAAAAATGAGATTAAATAGTAGAGAGGGGAAAAGTTAAATTAAGGTAAGGAGAGAACAAGATATTGGGGGGTGGAGGAGGGGGTAAAATAAGGAGAGGAGAGTTCTGCTTAAGCTATATACTTCAATTCTTTTTCTTTAACTATCCTTTCTACGACTACATATTTTCTAAACTAATTCTTAAATCTAGCTCTAGCTGTTTCTGGAGAAGTCACCGGTGTATAGGTGAGCTGGCTTTGAAAAGGGACAGCAACTCCACAAGAAGAAGAAGAATACATACATACATACATACATAAAATTTTAAGACTGAGTGTTCCACACATAAGTGCAGTTTCAGTCTCTTGTCCTAATGGCGGCGTTCCAGGCAACCCTGTTAAGGGCTGCTTCACTTGTCAAGTTCTTGGATTTGAGATCGGCGCGTATAGTCCGATCCCAGGTCTTCCTCGGTCCACCCCTTGGTGCAGCTCCCTCCACAATCACAGACCTGCATTTTGTCACCCAATTTTGTTCATCCATTCTCTCCACATGTCCATACCATCCCAGTCTACTTGTACGCATCACCTCGCTAATACTCTTTATACCTAAACGTCTCCTCAGCTCAACATTTGTTATTCTATCCTGTAGCCTGGCCCCACACATCCATCTCACCATTCTCATCTCATTACGCTCCATTCTGTTGACATCCTCTACTTTAACGGCCCATGTTTCTGAGGCATACGTCATTGCACTTCTAACACATGAGGCATACACCTTTCCCTTCAGGGGGAGAGGCATTCTTTTCATGGTCAGGATTGGCATCAATTCTCTGAACTTCCCCCAGCCACACCTAATTCTAGCAACAGTGGCAGCCTCGGCCCCACCACCGGCAGAGATGGTATCTCCTAGGTAACAAAACTTGTTCACCAGCTCCAAAGACTGAAGAAGAAGAAGAAGAAGAAGAAGAAGGGTTTGTTGACATCCGTCGTACGCACGGCGTTCAGACCAAGCTTAATTAGGCTATTAAGCTGCTGCCTTAGGTAAGGCATACCGGGTAGCGGCCCTTCTTTCGAGCTGTCCTTACCTAAGGCAGACCGGGTAGGAAGGGTTAATGCAGATGCTTGATTAATCATTCAGGAGTGCCTGAATATGCCCTAAATAGCCCAAATATGCCCGCAGCGTAAGTGTTAAGACCTTTCATGCTATTTAAGTGTCAATTTTTTTCCTGACGAACGACAGTGAGCCTGTCATTTTTGAAGAATCAGCCTTTGACCGGGAAATTTTTCTACCGAAAAATGTACAAATTAATCTAGAAGGAGGATCTAATGGATGTTTTTTTAAAGTTTGATGGAGATCCAGGGAGGAAACTAGGAAAATAATAAATAGATACATAAATGAGCAAATAAATGAGCCCATCTCCCCTTAAAAAGCCATAGACGATATACCGGTACTTACTATACGTCACAGGTACGACAGGTTTCTCGGGAGTTTTCTGCGGGGATGCCTTCTGTGCACCCTCATCATCATCGTGTCGCTCCACAACGTCGGCCTCTTTAGCGTCACTCTGGGCCTGGCGGACGGTGAGGTATGTCCCCACCAGGAACACTGTCACCACTATACCAGTCTTCACCCATACCATCAAGTTGCGACGGATCCTCATACTTAATTATTCTGTAAAATAACATAAAGTTCAGCAACACTTCTCAATTGTTTTGGGTCAATATGTATTTTAGGTCACGTATATATTTTTTTCTATTATAATCCATTTTCTTATCAGTTCTTTGATTAATTAGTGTGTTTTAAGTGTTTTTTCTTCTGCAAGATAAACTTTAGTACAGGTCTCCCTCACTATCCACTGCCCCAATTTATGATATTATTATAGGTTTTTAAGGTGTTTGTGTATGGGTTTTGGCTGCTCCGAGAACAAATACCCATTTACCCCCATTAATTCTAGGGTTCGCTATACGATTTTTCCTTTTAAGATCGGGTTTTCAGGAACGTAACCCAATCATAAATCGAGGGAGACCTGTATAGTAATAATAGTACATCTCACTTTGTGCCAGGTGTTAATGTTTGGTAGATGATTGTGTTATCAGTATAATCAGTTTACTATAGATCCAGCTATAATCTAATTACAGGTACCGGTAATTAATTTCACTCCCAACACCAAGCACCTCCCAATCAAATTAAACCTTTCATGATCCAGGGGTTGCTGTTTAGTATTCAGAAATAGAATGATTTTAATCTCATAATTACCTCTCCAAAATTAGTTTCCTGCCCTTAAATCGCTCAAAGACACCTGCAGAGGTTGAAGTAATTAAGCTAAAGGTTTCTAAACACCCCTGATGGTCACAAAGATTTTTAAAGTAGGCTTATCCCTGAAACGCTGCAATCGCATTCTGGTGCACGAAAGGGTTAATGAAAGCTGTGATCCTCCCGGGATTCAAATCTGGGAAAAAGGGATATCAATCGTGGTCATGTGCTGTACTTATAATTGTTTTGATTGTGTAATGTTTAGAGTGTTTAAAATCTGTACGGTATGTGGTAACCCAGGTACGAATCCTGGTAGGATCACATGCTTTCATTAATTTTATTGAGAGGTGTTTGATGTTGGGAGTGAAATAAATAAATTAGAATACCAAATACAGATTTTAATTAAACACTCTATAGGCCTAACCATTACACCACCAAGACAGTTAAAAGGTTTAGTACCGGTACCGTATATGACTACGATTGATATCCATTTATCGAATACTGGATACCAATCTAATCATGTGCTCAGACCCAAGTGCACACTGAATAGCGTAGGCTAATGTTTATGCAAAAGGAAAGAACAATTTATGGGGCACATATCTCAAAGGAAATAATCTAATTAATTCATTTCACTTTCAATACAAAACACCTACCAATGAAATTAATCTAAGGGATGATCATGGTGATGGGGGGGGGGGGAGGGAATCTAAAAAAAAACAAGTGATTTCCAAAAATAAATGAAATGTCAAAATTGCTTAAAACACATATGACATGGGAAAACATTTGGGCATTTTAGATGTAGTGTTCGGGCGTAGCGCCCGTCTTGTTTACACTACGCTCGTGATAATGTTTCCGTCAATTTTGACAGCCGTTGGATACAATAATACCTCACGCCCCGATGACTTATTGTCATCATCATAATTATATATTGCCAGCAGGGGGCAAATAACAGAAAAAAAATCGCCGTCAAAATAGACCGGAACTTAACCGCGGCAATTGACCTACAGTATAAAATAATGTAAACATAAAGACCGTGCGCGCGGACACTACATCCTTCCCAAAATGGCAAGAATGTAGAGTTCGGGCGTACCGCCCGCCTTGTTTACACTACACGGAGTGGTGGCGGACGCTTGCATCATGTTCCCGTCTATTTTGACTGCCGTTGGATACAATAATAAAGCCCCCCCCCCACCCCCCCGACATATTTTCATCATATATATTTTCAGCAGAGGGCAAATAACCGAGAAAAAAATCGCCGTCAAAATAAACGCGAACTTAACCACGGCGATCGCCCTATGTGAACATGACAACCGTACACCCGGACACTAGGCTACATCCATCCCTGTTGTTCTGCAGAATATCCGGAAAAACTAAATAAGATGGTCACCAATTTTCCCATGGATTTTTTTATTTTTCCCTGTTAGTTTTCATCAATATATAGTGTTTGGAAATAATTACAACCCTCGGTGAAACCGTTTTCCCCATTATACAACGATCTTAAGACACGCCGCCCGATAGTGGGGAGGGCTATGAAGTACAGGGAAAATGAGGGGTTAAATGCGTAAAACGGCGATTAAAACGTATTTTAGCAAAACTTGGCTCGGGTTTTAAGGTATTTCTAAGGCCTAAAACCCAATATTTCGAAAATCCGAGCCAAGTTTTTGCCAAAGCTGGCTCGGATTTTGAGAGTTTGTAGATAACAAAATGACAGTAACCTCATTTAGAAATTTGGCTCAGGTTTCCCGAAATTGCAAAGCCATAAAACCCGAATATTGGAAAACCCGAGCCAAGGTTTGGCAAAACTTGGCTCGGATTTTGCGAATTTTAAGAGTAAACAAATTACAGTAACCTAATTTAAAATTTTGGCTCATGTTTCCCTACATTGCAAACCCCAAAAAGCATAATTTTGGAAAACCCGAGCCAATTTTTGGCAAAACTTGGATCGTATTTTGAGAATCGAAAAAGACTAACTAAATGTCGGAAATCGGCTCATGATTTCCCTAATTGCAAAGCCATATAACCAGATTTATCAAAAACGTAGCACTTATTTAAATCATAAATATCCAGTAACATAGACCTAGTACATTGGATACAAGCCTAATCCACACCTAACGCCTACAATGTGTCCGTAGTAGGCTACCTAGTAGGCCTACGTGGGATACAACATGGCGGTTGGGCCGGCTCCCATTTAGTAGCCTACCGGTATTCGGCCGTATCTGTAAATACGAATGCGAGTCACTTCGAGCGAATTCCTGATCGAGCAGATGCACAATCTAACCTAATTAACCTAACTTAACCTAACCTAACCTAAATGCGCCTCCGCTCGAATATGAATTCGCTCGAAGTGTCCAGATACCGTAAATACTACCGCAACTACGAATCTTGTTTCTGAGACCTAGTATATTAACCTAACCAAACAACCCAATCTATCGACAGAGATGGGCAGGTGGAGTGGACTAAAAAGCTGGTGGACAGACCTCGGGAGACAGGTGAAAATGGCGTGTGTACGAATCGAATCGGTGCCGTCTATTATTGACAACCATGTTACGACAAAATTCCATTTTAGTACCATATATTTTTATTAGGTTTTGCCGAGGCTTAAAACACATTTTCATAGTATGTTTAGAGCATATAAAATCCATATTTGTTTTCAAATATTGCAAAATAATTGGTGACCAACTTATTTAGTTATACTGAATATCCCCCCATAAAGGCAAGGATGTAGTATTCGGGGCCTCGGGCGTTACGGCGTACAGCCCGCCTTGTTTAGGCTAGGTTTATTGGAAATTAGGGGAAATCTACAGTTATACTACCCCTCCCCCACCTCCCCCCTTCAAAACACGCCTTTTAGCGTGTTTTGGGATGGTTCAGCAGACGCGGAAACTGGAAAAAAACTTATTTTGATAAAAAATTATCGGTAAAATTCTAGTTTCACGTACACAGCGACAAAAGGGAGGCGCCGTTGTAAAGGCATAGCTTCCCGACCAACTATGAAGATCAGGGAAATTGCTGGGTAAGAGACGTAATATAATGATAATAAACTACATTAACGACATTAGCCTAACCTAACAACCTTACCTAACCTAACCTAGTATTATGTAATAGCTATGGTGCCGCATATGGGGAGATTTTTTTTTTTTTTTTTTTTACAGTAGGCTAGGCCTCGGTATAATTCCTTATAATGCATTTCCGCCGCTTTGGACATATATAGGAATTAAGTATGGTATATGACAACTCTAAAGTAGCCATAGAAATTTATGAGTATGATGTGAAAGCGAAACTAGAATTAAACCAATTTATCACCAACCAGATAGGCCCCTACGAGTTTTTCAGGTAATTTGTTGTTATTTTTATTTTTTTATTTGATATACACTGTTGTTTAATACCGAGAACCGTCGCATTTTAGTATTTTTAACATTAGCCTAACCTAACCTAACCGAAAAGTAACCCGTTTCCGCGACGGTCTAAACTCCCCCTCACGTTCCCTGTTTATGGGTGCGCGACGGTCTAAACCCTGCTCACGTTCCCTGTTTATGGGTTTGCGAAGGTTTGTAATACTTCAATGTATCTATTTCAAGTCAAAATTTCAAATATACATTTCCGCGCATCATCAAACCATACTAAGTCTACTACTAATATATTAACCCATTAGTACCAAGAGAATAGCGACAAAATAGGGGTAGTATAACTGTAGATTTATCGCCTAGCCTATTGCACTAGCCAATGGAAGCACTTCTCCCAGCCTTATGGACAAAATATCCATGGTATTGGTATAGGCTAGGCCTAGCCTAAATATCCATTTGCTTAATAATGAGTATAATGTAGGCTATATAGACAGATAGATTAATAATGAAAACAGCTGCACAGCATTACCCTTGAACTTAGGCCTAGGCCTAGCCTATAATCATGCAGACACAGATTCCGAATACCAAAGTTTATTATAGGCTAGCCTAAACTTATAGAATTAATAGGCTATATAGGCTATATGACTACCTAGGCCACTCACCATCCTTATATCTACACCAGCTACAATACAGAACCCTCTCCGGACACCAGGAGCCAAGGAAACATGGAGATATAATGGATTAATGCTCGAGCCCTCCCACTATTTTGACACCAACACTTGTACTCTATGCACCAAGTTCTCACACCCAAGGGATTTGCTGATAGTTGGCCATTCTGTTTTACTCGCCGCCCTTTTGCTACCCTGTGTGATTCCTTTTCGGTCTGGTTTAGGTCATTTAGCTTCCATTTGGCCTCCCCGTGGTGTAAATACTTCCTATCTGATAATTCAGATACAAAACATGACTAAAAATACCTATCTTCTAAATAAATATATATGGTTTTACCGCTCAGTGGTAGCAATATGAATGATACTGTAAACAAATTGTTTCCCAGCTTCCTATAAGCGATATTGACCACAGCTGACCACATTGATGCCACGTACTAAAACACCTGTGCTACATATTTCCCTCCCCTCAACACTCAAACAAACATACAATAAATAAACCCTCAATTTTCATGGCCTTCCAGTGCTATAAAACCCCTATACTTGTTACATTATGGGCGCTAAAGGATAATACATAAACTTTGTTCCAGAGAGTATGTGGTAACAATGCTTGTCACATTAAAACGAATGCTAGACTACTCGGCCAGGACAGCTCGGCCCACGGCGAGACAGCTCAGCCCAGTAAAAACGAGACAGCTCGGCCCCGTGTTAATTACGAGACAACTCTTAATTAACCTAACCTAACCTACACATTATGAATCGAGAGAACTAGCCTATGACATAATTATACATACAATAAACGAACATTTCGCCCACATTACACACACGCCATAAACGGGAGGCCATGTATGCAGCACCAAATCCTGAAAATCCTGTCTTCTGTGCATGCGTGAGAATCTTAGGCCCCTTGGCACGATTTTGTTTTCCTTTATACTATTATCTTAACCTATCCTAACCTAACTTAAATTAACCTAACAGTTGAGCCTAAATAACATAATAAAAATATTAGGGAAAAGGCCGCGCATACGCAGAGGACATGATTTGGTGCTGCATACATGGCCTCACCCATAAACCCTCCACTTAGCTTTCCCCATCCTAATCCTGACTGGTCTCGTCAAATTGCCCCATAGCAAAACATGGGGCCGAGCTGTCTCAAATAATGGGCCGAGCTGTCCGAGCCGAGTTCTGTCCCATGGGCCGTGAAATGCTAGGTTTTTCCAGGTTAAATAGGAATGGGAATTATCCCCAGGCTACCTTTAGGATCAACCTTTCCTGGTACCTGGCGCGGGGTACGAACCTCTGAAGGGAATTTAACCCCCCTAAAAACCCACAGGTTTTGAGATGCCTTGGGTGGGGTTCGAACCCTGGTTAGTGACGCACCACCATCACCACCAGGCCCGCACGCTAACCCACTGTACTACCACGGACGTACAAAAGTATAGCAACCTTAGTCAGATTTTTAAGAACCACGGTGATAGTCTCTCGAGATGAGTTTATTGGACTTACCATCTACGACTATTTTACGCTATACCTGACGTCAACTCGGGTTAGTATTATTGTGGGTGCGGGACATTTTCAAGGGCATTACACCACATTCCTTTTTAGTTAGGCTAGTCCCTAGCCTCGTAAGGTCGTAGGGTATCGTAGCCTTTTTACCTTAGCCATCTCAATTCTTGGTATAGGGTTCGCGTGACGGGTGCTCCAGCACGTAGCTACCAGGTCACGTTCCCTCGCTGCCACCAATGAAATGCTAGGTTTTTCCAGGTTAAATAGGAATGGGAATTATCCCCAGGCTACCTTTAGGATCAACCTTTCCTGGTACCTGGCGCGGGGTACGAACCTCTGAAGGGAATTTAACCCCCCTAAAAACCCACAGGTTTTGAGATGCCTTGGGTGGGATTCGAACCCTGGTTAGTGACGCACCACCATCACCACCAGGCCCGCGCGCTAACCCACTGTACTACCACGGACGTACAAAAGTATAGCAACCTTAGTCCGATTTTTAAGAACCACGGTGATAGTCTCTCGAGATGAGTTTATTGGACTTACCATCTACGACTATTTTACGCTATACCTGACGTCAACTCGGGTTAGTATTATTGTGGGTGCGGGACATTTTCGAGGGCATTACAGGCCGAGTCGTCCAGTCACCCATTAAAACGTATGAAAAACTCAATGCGGCGATGACATATTGGTGTCCGTCATTAACGTCATTATGTCCAACAAGGCACGATGAATTCATTTAGATATTTTACTGGGAGGACCTCAGGCAATAATTGTCCCTTAACTAATAGCTAAACAGTAGGCTACTTAACTCTTTCACTGCGGGTGACATTTTGGAATGTTTTGGCAAGTTACAGCAATTTCTAGGCTTTAAAAGCCTGTAAAAAACGTAAAATTCGAGTGCCAGTGGGTGGGAGCGTGAGGGGCCCACCTCCGACCCTCAGAGCACCGAGCGGCTCACTGAGCTAGGCTGTGTCTCGGGCGAGTCTCTCTCTGTCTCTCTCATCAGTGTAGCCAAGCGAGCGAGTGTTACATAATAGCGGGGTTCCCGCGTTTCACTGGGATCACTGCGGGTGAACCAGACCACGTATACGGTCCGTTCTGGTGTAATTTTGAAGCTATTTTTGCCTAGTTTTCGGCAGAATACACTTCATTTAATGCAGATGCTTGATTTATCATTGAGGAGTGCCTGCTGAATATGCCCTAAATAGCCCAAAATAGGGCACAGCCAAAGGGTTAAAGGAGCACCACTATTCTGTTTAACTCTCAATCTTAGTCCTGATGTGGCGGCGTCTACGCCGTGGGGCCACCTCCCGAGGCTGCCAACCGCGGATGGCTGCCGACCCTCCACGGCCGAAGACAAAATCAACGACCAGTGGAGGAAAACCGGATGCCGGCCGCAGGGAGCAGTTTCGGGAGCCAAACCGTCACAACCATCCCCTGCCCCCTCCCTGGGGGCACGGGTCCTTGGAGCGGCTTTGGTCGCGACGGAAATTTCCACACCTCTCACACCACACACACACAGTTTTTCCTACACCGAGAAATGACTCTCCGGCTGTCATTTCTCGAAGACTTCTTCTAGCCGGAGACATTGAGAGCAACCCAGGACCCACGTACACATACATATGTCCAACTTGCTCAGAACCCATCACTTCGAGTCACCATACTAAGGGTTCAGTTCTCTGCAATTCATGCGGGAACTGGACCCACTTCACCTGCACAACACTTGCCTCCAAGAAACACTACACAAACACCTGGACCTGTTCCTCATGCCCCTCCCTCTCCCAGTCAAATCCCTCACCTAAAACCCGTCCACCTCTCCTCCCCAACCCACCTAACCTTCCCATATCATCCACTCCCCCCCCTAAAGCCCGTCCACCTCTCCTCCCTAACCCACCTAACTTCCCATACCATCCACATCCTCAACTCAACACACCACACCCCATCCTAATCCATTCCAACCCCCATCTCCTGCTCCCCAACCCCCAGCCCCTCCCTCACCCCATCCTCGTGCAGCAGCACCCAACATACATCGTGCACATAACATTAACATTCTTCAACTGAACATAGATGGCATCAACACAAAGAAACACAAACTCTCACACTTCATCATCTCTGTAAATTGCTAACTGAATAAATATTATTATTATTATTAAACAACACAACATACACATTGCCATCTTACAAGAAACAAAACTCCGCACAACACAAAAAACACCCACATTTCATAATTTCACCACCATCAGACAAGACCGGGCTGTCGGCGGGGGCGGTGGACTCATCACCCTGGTACACAAAGAAATATCATACATAGTAACCAGTGTACAAACCAAATCCCTCCTCCCCCCAAATGATAACACAACAGAAATACAGTCAATTAAAATACGCACTGGCAACAACTCCAAAATAACCATCATAAACACATACATCCCTCCCCAAACATCCCCTACAGTACCAAATGAATACAGACCACACTTACAACACATCACAAACACCCCACACATCATCCTGGGTGGTGACTTCAACGCCAAGACGTCGGCCTGGTTTGTCGACAACCCCGACACAGACAGAGGGCTGGTACTACAAAACCAAACCGATAACCTCATCATCCTTAACGACATCCATCAACATACCCATATTCCTCACCAAGCCCTCTATAACCCATCATCTCCAGACATCACCTTTTGTTCCCCAGAACTCGCCCCCACAACATCCTGGAGGGTGGTCAGAACCTTAGGCTCTGACCATCTCCCGATCATTATCACCACCAAAACCAGACTCACCCCAGCTAGCCACAAACACACATACACCAATTATAAAAGAGCTAACTGGGAAGCATTCACAAATGAGACAGAACAACACTTCACAACTCTAAACAGTACACCCATCACTAACATCAACAATGCTGTACACATACTCAATAAAACTATCCAAAACGCTGACAAGAAACACATTCCAAGAGGTAACAGAAAAAGACACAACCCCAACTTCACACCAGAAATTCAAAACCTTATCAGACAACGCGACATACTGAAACACTCCCCAGCACCCCACACACAAGACATCACACAACAAATTCAAGCACTCAACACCCAAACTAACAACAAAATACAAGAACAACAAAAACTAAATTGGAATAACTTCCTACAAACACTTGATCACAAAACAAACCCCAAAAAAATCTACAAAACACTAAACAGCATCACACTTTCCAACAGCAACACAACACAATCACATGCTACAATCACAACAACAGACTCTACTCCTTCATGTAAACAACAAGCAAACACTCTCATCAATCACTTTTCACATGTCAGCCACCTAAAACCTCACAAAGACGACCGACGTGTCATCCGACGTAAGAGACAATTCCCCACAGACCCTGACTATACACCCTTCACCAATCACCAGACAAAGCATATCATCAACAATCTCAAGCACTCACCCGCCTGTGGCCTAGACAACATAAGCAACATACACCTCAGACACCTGGGACCACAAGGCATACAAGCACTCACTAACATATCAAACTACAGCTATTCACACAACACAATACCAGACATTTGGAAGCATGGTATCATCATCACATTCCCCAAACCCAACAAAGACCCCACGCTACCCTCCTCGCACCGCCCCCTCCAAAGTCATGGAACGCCTAATATTACAACTAATTACACCTGACCTACCCCTAGCTCCAACACAACATGGCTTTAGGCCACTGCACTCCAGAAACACTCTTCTCACAGACCTTACACAGAGCTTTCGACGGCATCAATTCAGCTAGACCACCACACAGATCACTATTAGCCACACTCGACATTAGTAAAGCCTTCGATGCCATCCCCCGCCACAACCTAACAAACAAAATCTACAACACAAAAAGGTGGCTGGCCAACTTCCTAGCAGGCAGATGTGCACACGTATCTTTTGCCGGTCAGTCATCTAAAATCAGAAACTTTCCAAACGGAGTCCCACAAGGATCCGTCCTATCGCCCGCACTCTTCAATCTGTACATGCACGATATAACTACACCCAATACGCCCCAAACAAACTTAGCCTCCTATGCAGATGACATAACACTCACATGCACACACCATGACCCAAAAAGAGCAACAGATCTCCTTCAACCCTATCTCAACACACTACATGGCTGGTGCACTACAAACAGACTTAATCTAGCCCCAGCCAAATCCACCGCAACCCTGCTCACAAGTTGGACAGAACACCCTCAACTCACCATAAACAACACACCCCAAACACATACACACAGACCAAAGACTGGAACGACCTACCCCAGTCAGTCCGTGAAAAGAGAACACTGTATTCCTTCAGACGTAGCCTGAAGGAACACCTGAACCGGACAGCTGCGAGAAGGGAGCACCAAGCTTATGTCTACTACTAAATGCGACATAAGAGATAGACAAACCAAACTGAAATGATTACTGATTACGGATATTTACTATAGGATGTAAGGAATCTTAAAATAACCCCCTAGAAATACTTTCTCTAAAGTATCTATTTCTTTATCCTCCCCTTTTTCCCTAGCAAACCTAATCCCACAAGGACCCCAATGGAAATACGCCTTACGGCCTTATTGGGCTATCCTTAGTTGGAATTATGCAAGGCTGGTACATGTCATATTTGTAACATACTATATATGGTACCAACTCTGTAAATTGCTAACTGAATAAATATTATTATTATTATTATTACCCAAAATCCTAGGAGTAACATATGATACTCATATGACATTCAAACAGCACACCACAAACATTAAAAAGAAACTGACACCCAGACTTAACGCCCTCAGGTCACTTGCTCACACAAAATTTGGACACAACAAAGAAACTACCACCACAGTATATAAACAATACATAAGATCAGTGATGGAATACGCAAGCCCAGCCTGGGCTTCTAACCTAGCTGAAACACATCATAAGACCTTACAGACTATTCAAAACAAAGCCCTGAAGATCATTACAGGCTGCACAGCTACTGCACCCACAGATCACCTACATCAAGAAACCAAAATCCTCAAAGTCAAAGACCATCTGGACATGAGAGGCACTCAATTCCTGGCAGCAGCCTCCACGAACCAAGACCACCCACTTAACTACATGGCAACACACCCACAGACACCAAGAAATATCAAAACAACACCCAGCACACAGTATCACACACAATTATTGTCCTCTCTCCCTCCCTGCCCACCCCGAACCAACTTCCAGAAGCACATCCATACTCATATCTCTCACCGATCCATCCACTCACTCACAGACAACACGCAGCTGCATGCACGACCTCCCGAAATCCATCCTTCCGAATCCTCCCTTCCTCGCGAGGACAGAGTCCACCTGGCCAGGCTGAGATGCGGACACCATCCAGCTTTCCTGAGCTATCAGAAGAGACTGGATGACTCCGTTGTCGACGCCTGCCCGGGATGTAACACAGCACCCCATACCATTAAACACATAGAAGACTGCATTTCACACAACCACTTACGCCAACAACACAATCTACACTCAATGAGAGCTCTGTGGGAAAGCCCGATCGTGGCCATGGCCTTTCTCAGGGACTCGGGGCTGTTCGGCCAGGCAGCTTAGGGAACAACAACAACAACAACAACTCTCTAACCCAAGAGTGAACTGATTTTCTCTGTCTTCCACTGAATTAAGTTCTAGAACTCTCTTCCTCAATCTATCTTTCCCTCGTCCTATGACTTAAACTGCTTCAAGCCCTGTGTATACAGGCATTTTAATCTAATGTACCTGGAATTTGTTTCTCTGCCACTCTTTCAATTTAGGAGGGATAGTTGTCACCAGTAATTTTTAAGCTTTTATCTCCTGAAGCCCCTGTCATATCTTCCCAATCAGTGTTGGCGATGCGAAAATGGGGCAGGAACACAGGTACATGTGGTTAAACGGGACCGCGCCCTAGGCCGGATTTTCCCAATTGATTTATTACCAGTGTGACAGTTACGGGTGCCACATACCAGCAAGTATATTTGCGGTCAACCTGCGAATTACGGCGGCATGCGGAGGTGCTGTCCACGAGGGTACACCTGAGGATGCCTGCAGGACGCTCCGTCGTGCTCCGCAGGTGCACTCTACCGTGGGTGCACCTGCAAAAAATGCCGACACCGCACCTAGCAGGTGATCTGCGGTCACCTGCAGCTATCGCTAGCGGAACAGTTAGTTTGGCATGTCCGCAGTACAATTTACGTGTGATACAATGGCAACCTGCGATATAAATCAGCGGTTGCTGGTGGATACCGCCGCATTTTATGTGCAATGCGGCGACCTGTATCTCTCTATATATATATATATATATATATACTGTATATATATGTATATATATATATATGTAAAGAAAGAGAGAGAGAGAGAGAGAGACTACAGGTGAGAGGATGGTCGAGATTAGGTTTCTCTCCTCCTTCTGTTTCCTTCTCTCTCTCTCTCTGTTTGTGTAAATGAAGATACTGTATATCATAAAGTACCATTGACGAATTCTATAGAGTTCTTGTGCACGCCATAACTTATTATATTATAAGATTTTTCTTTCTATCCTCCTACATATGTCACTTCTATATCATGTATCTCACACCAGCACCACCAATGTTATAGTGATGGACACACACACACAGGACCATCTTCAAGATTTTTTTGTTTCGTTTTGTTTTGTTTAGAATCCTCCTCCCCTTATAAAATTCACCTACTAGACGAGACAGAGTAGGGGGCGAGGGAACGTGAAAGTGGTCCCGGACCCTAAGAATGGGAACTTTAAATGTGGTTTCACTTCGGGTTCTGTCTCGAGTCGGCCACCCCTAGCTATGGGGTATGTGCCTGATTATATACATACAGTAATTACATAAGTTAATATTTAACTATATATATCTTTTTAGTTTTGGCAGACCTATGAGAGTTCCGTATGGAGCTCAGTGGTCTGGTTAATCTGCTCTACATAACTAACTAGTTTTGTCAGTTTATATAGGGAATTGGAATTATAAATATTGATTATGCATGGAAGTTCAAGTAGAGGCATTTAATTGTAACTAAATATGCATTGACAATTGTATTATATGTGATAACCAAAATTGTGGGATCTAACTAAACAATAGAGGTGCAGAAATATTGGCCCATACATGCCACTGAATGCCCTACCCTGCGTCTCGAGTGGGTAATCGTGAGTTTAATTGACTACTTGAGAGTTCCAGGCTATAAGGTAATTGGAGGTGTAGATATTGATAATTTGCATCATTACCAGGGGGCAGGAGGCTAGGAACCCTCCTCCCCTTGTAAAATTCTTCTACTCAACGAAACAGAGAAAGGGGCGAGGGAATGCGAAAGTGATCCCGAACCACAAGAATTGGAACTCTACAGGTTTCTGTTAAGGGGGATGGGCTTTATTATTTGCTCATCTATGTATCTCTTTATTATTATTTTAGTTTCCTCCCTAGACCCCCATCAAGCTTAAATAAAACACCTGCCCAAGACCCTCCATCAAGGTAAATTTGTAAATTTTTCGATATCAAAATGTCCCTGTCAAAGGCCATCTCACTATCGCTCGCCAGGAAAAAATCGACACCTAAATGGCATGAAAGATCTGTATATTGACAACAAATGGGGCAAAAGGTCTTAAAATCGCCAAATTAATGGAACACACGTCTTAAAATCTCAAAGCTAATGAGACTAAACACGAGGGAGAAAAAACGACTACCTCCCTCCTTAACCCCTTCTGTACCGGTGACATCCTTTTCACTTTATTTGGGCTACTATTAGACAATTTTATTCAGCTTAGGAAGGACATCTACCAATTAAAAAGCTACAGACTATCTCAATTAATCCTTTTAGCTACCGTACATCCTTTCTAAGCTACATAAAATTGTCTAAATGTAGCTGAAATAAAATACAAAAGACGTCACCGGTACAGAAGGAGGGTTGGTTAACAAGACCCAATAGAGAGCCTGTAATCCCTACAGGACAACCTATAATATGAGAGATGATGCATGATGTAGATGGTGGGTGATAGAGAGTTAATTACAAGTTATGATTAGGACATTTCAAGATATATTATTCTATTACGACATTGCCTTCCACACTAATGCTTATTAAGTCTGCAACTGTCGCATTAAGTAGCTCAATAGGGGTTTAAAATAATGGTAACATGGCAACTTAAATGCGGGTAGACAAGCTGGGTAGGAGGGAGGGAGAGTGAGTTGGCGAGTTTATTTATGCAACCCATTTCTGACCTTGAGTATACAGTATACAGGGTTATAGGTATACTAGGTTAATCGAGTTTATATACCTACCATATGTGAAGGGTCAGTCAGGAAATAGGTATAGACATTTACAACCCATTTGATCCAGCCCTTTTTTAGTTACAGAGGTCTCAAGATTGCTGGCCAAATTATAATGAATATACAGTACTATAATTTGATTACTATAGGTGTTATTTAGCTATAGAGGTTAATTGTTCAAGAGTTTTGGTCTACTTATTTTGAACAGGGTATTAATAGTATTGTTTGACTTACGATGTAGAAATGTCAAGTAAATGTCCCTCTACGGTAGTCCATTCATTATATATAGGCAAAAAATCGTCCTAACCTCTGCAACTCAAAAAGGATTAGAGCAAAGTGTCTGTAATTGTCCACACCTGTTCCCTGGCTGACTCTTCCCAAATGGTAGAAACATTAGCTCGATTACAAGTATGTTTTCCACACCAATTCCCTGGCTGACTCTTCCCAAATGGTTGTTGTTGTTGTTGTTCCCTAAGCTGCCTAGCCGAACAGCCCCGTCTTCCCAATTTATTTATTTTTTTTTCTAACCCGTAATCGAGCTAATATTTCTACCATTTCTTCCCAAATGGTAGAAATATTAGCTCGATTACGGGTTAGAAAAAAATACCTGTAAGTTACCACAACTATTCCCTGACTGACTCTTCCCAAATGGTAGAAATAATAGCTTGATTGCAGGTTAGAGCAGCCTGTAATTTTTCACACCTATTCCCTATAGCTGACTCTTCCCAGATGGTAGAAATATTGGGTCTTATTTTATAAGCTAAGCATGAGGAAGAAAGGGGTCAAGAAAAACAAACCTTAAAGAAATACAAAGGAATGCGAACAGCAACAAACAGATCCTAATTACTATGGTTGTTTATAAGTAAAAGAATAAGTAGTTGATATATATTGGTTCATTAACTTTTCAGCACGATGATGCCTCTTTACTTTTGATCCTGGCTAAAACTAGACAACTATATGCCATTTAAGAAGGACCTATGTTACTTAAACTTATAATTTTGAGATAATTTTCACACACACACACTCACTGCTGAAATGGATGGAGAGCTACCTTAGCGAAAGACAGATGAGAACAACAGTAAGGGGGAAATCGTCTAACTGGACTCAAATTACGAGTGGAGTACCACAAGGATCTGTCCTAGCCCCAATCATGTTTTTAATATTTGTAAATGACTTACCTGAGGGACTAACAAGCTACATGAGCATGTTTGCGGACGATGCTAAGCTGCTTAAAACGATCAGAACCCAGAAGGATTGCCTTGAACTCCAATCAGATTTGCAAAAGATCCATGAATGGAGCATCAAATGGAATATGGAGTTCAATGCAGGAAAATGTAAGACTCTAGAAATGGGTAAAAGCAAGTACAGACCTAGAAAAGATTATAAACTAGGAAACTAAGTGATTCCCAAAGCAGAAAAAGAAAAAGACTTGGGGATAGAATTTAAGGATAACATGTCTCCGGAAAGCCACGTAAATAAGATAGTGAGAGAATCACTAGCACTATTGGCAAATATCAGGATGTCTTTCAATTATCTTAATGAAAACACCATGAAACAAATAATAACGGCAATAATAAGACCCAGGATGGAATATGCATCTGTAGTGTGGTCCCCTCACATGAAGAAACATAGCCACAAAATTGAGAGGGTACAGAGAGCAGCTACGAGGATGATCCCAGGTTTGGAAAATTTGGAGTACCAAGTGAGGCTCGAGAGATTGAATCTACCTACACTGGAACAGAGAAGGAAACGAGGACAGCAAATTCAGATATACAAATGTGTTAGAGGTATTGATAAAATCGACCAAGAAAACTTCATAGAGAGGGATGGAGGTGAGAGAACAAGAGGTCACAACTACAAACTGAAAGTGCCTAATAGTAAATCTGATCTGAAAAGTAAAAGATTTCCTACCAACTCGATTAGTGGGTGGAACAAATTGCCAGCCGAAGTAGTGTCTGCACCATCAGTGCATAGTTTCAAAGTACGGTATGACAAACATATCTTAGGAGGCTGGAATTAACGAACATGCTCACTCCCGCAAATACAACTAGTGTAAGTACAACTAGTGTAAGTACATGAGTAATACACATACATACATATGCACACGATAAATTACAAAAACACACACACACAAGGATACAATCAACCTTCAACTTCAAATCCATGTTAACAAGAGATAACAAAACCTGCTTAGGGTTCAAAATATAAGTAATGAAACTGTCATACATCATATTTATAAATGTTTATAGAAAGATAACAATTTCCCAGTATATCAAAGGACTATATAATATACTCTATGCATTACACAGTACAGTACATGTATATCTTAATATAAGATTATATTGTACAATGACTCAAACTAAACACCCAAGAATCTACATAAAAAGATAATACTATATGTAATAAAATTTCTTATAATACTGCATTGTTTATATAATATCCAGACACACAATATTTGATCAACTATGTTGAGAGCTGAGGAGATGGTTAGATATCAAGAGTATCAGTGATGAGATGCAAGCTTGCTGGTGTAGTGACTAGCGTCTTGGATTTCCACCCAGGTTTCAGGATCGTGCCCACACTCGGCGCAGTAAAGTTTTTTTTACAAGCACAGAGTTGTTACCGTCCCTCATGAGCAAGGGGATAGGGTAGTAGTACAGGACCCCAATGGAAATATGCGTAGTCGGCCTTATTGAGATATCCTTAGCTGGCTTAGCATGTGCTAGCTTAAAGAACTATTTTTATACAAGCAGGCTTGATAGTTTGGGTATGTAGAGAGGATTGATGAACTGAACCGAATGAAAAGATGCAGCTCGTGAATGTGAAGGGCACTACACCAAGGGGTAGACCTAGTAAGACGTGGGATCAGACAATACACTATAATATCGAACTTAAGAACCTGACCAGTGATTACAAATAATATGTAAACCCAATTGTTTGATAATTAAGGCACTGAAATGGCGTCCAAAGACAATACTTGTCACTGTGTTGGTGGTGTAATGGTTTAGGTGCTTATGTTCTGGGTGCGGTGTCCCAAGTTTGAACCCCGGGAGGACCATAATTATGCTTTCATTAATTTATTCAAGTGCATTGGGGTTTGTAATGTAGGATTAATATTAAGAACGGGGTGTTCCTTAATTACAGGATCTCTAAGGTGTGATGATGCAGATACTGTACCTCATCTATAGGTGTATGTTCGCCAAAATGTACTACTGTACATAAAATAATGGTACTGTATGTGGATGAATGTGTTGGGTACAATGTATGGACTCTTAGACAGACAAAATTAATATTTTAGGGTTTGGATGATTTTGATAGGACACAGTGACTTATGTATATAATTAATTGCAATAGGGAATCTGTAGTGTGTTGTTCTCGGAAAGCATAATGTGTGAGGGATAAGGACAAGGGATGAGGATGGGATCATACTAACACAAGATAGCTACAGACAACATAACTTGATATCTTCCAGCGTAACCTACTCACTATACAGTACCTCTATTTCTTGACTTAGATTATGCTATGGCAATTAGAGGCGCATGGGGTTTAATGATGATGATGATAACAAAATGTAGGCCTATACTAGCCTACTGAGCCAAAGTCACTTATAAGGCTAGGAGCATGTGACTTAATACTTATTCATACATACATACAGTACACACACAATGGGTTTAATGGTATTTTCCAGTGTGACGGGGTTGCTTTTCAGCAGTTGGATTATAGCACAGTAAAGTCCTGTCTAACACTGCCCCATCATGTCATCACTGTGGTTCATGGTATAGTGCTAACAGTGCCCCAGCAAGATTCAACAATGTCCCCCTACAACACCTACACCTGTGGTGATGGGCTGATCTATCAGAGTGAAAGTTGAGCATTCTCTGCCATACCCATAGCTTACTCTGACTGTTCCTTTTACTTATATATTTTCTAGATCTCAAGTGACGGCGTCTCTTTCGTGAATTGACCTCTCTACTGCCAACCTAGAGGTTGGCAGACTGGGAACCAAAGCGTCACGTTTTTCCCTTCATAACTGCTGAGGGGCACAGGCCTTGGGTGGGGCTTTGGTTTCCCGGGCGTTTCCGCGCCCTCCTCAGCTCCTCGCCTTGGAGTGGCTTCGGTCACCTGGGCTTTATTAGTGGTAAGCAGGGAGGGTTCTGTGGGGCCGCTCAGTTATGGCCTTGGCCTTGCTCAGTCAGACAGCCTGGGGAACAGCAACAGCAGCAACAACAACAACACCTACACATACAGTATCTGCACCACACCAGCCTCAACAGTGCTACCACAAGACAGTGTTATAACAAGACTTTACTGTATAGCTTGACTGCTGCTTCATTCTTACTTAATAGGATGAAACTCTCAATCCTCCTCATCTGTCATATTTAATTACTATTAAAAATAAAGACGTATACAGATTAATAGTACACAAATTTTACTACAGTACATGAAATAGTAAATAGAAGAAAATTGACTGATAAACTAATCTAAACAAAACTGAACTACCAAGCGGTCAATAGAGTATCAAACCCGCTTTTTGAGCTGCTTGCAAAATAGGTGAAGGTGACGCAAAGGATGAGGTCCTTCAACTCTCCCTACGCACCTTAATGCTATGACCAAATGTGGGGCACAAAAAACGACTCGCACAAAGAAATACACATACTGTACATTCACGCACACATACACAAATGTCATAAAGTAATTATTCCCAAATTAGGTGTCAGGATTCAGTAAATATGGGCTTTTAATACAAACTTAATCAATATAAATTAATAGCAAATTTTAAGTCAATCATACATCATCGTAATTTAATATAAATTAATAAGCTATGATTTAGTTTCCTTTGTATGTTTTCAGTTGAAGGCTGCAATTCTAAAAAAGTTGATGACTATTATTGTTATTCCAGTACTTTACACACAAACACACACACACACTGCTGACTGCTCTACCCACACCCAGACTAAATTGATGTGGGTAAATACACCATCCATAACGATAACAAATAGTTTGAGAAGTATGCTGAATACCTAATACAATAATAACATATATTTATACATAGCATTAATAATATATACAGCTGAGTATACATAAGTTAAATACTGTAATATCAACATCATATTATTCTGAAATAAGAGACATAGATTACAAATAGCAACAATACTATGAAGGTGTCTTAATGCTTTCAGCAATTAGGACGCAATTTCACGTTATAATTTGGTTATTATTAGCCGATTTCAAACAGCTAGGAAGACCTCTAGCAATGAAAAGGCAACCTCGATCTCAATTAATCGATAGACACCAACCGATTTTTCAAAATATATTATATAATCATGTAAAAATGGCCATAATTAAACGAACGAATGCGCCACCGAATACTGAGAACCCTAACCCCTTGAAGATTATAACACATTTTGACATTCTATTTTTGGCTATCAATAGACAATTCTATGCAGTTTAGGAAGGACCTCTAGGAGTCTAAGGGTTCAAAACCAACTCAATTATGCTGCGGACTCCCACAGATCCTTCCTAAACTAAATAAAATCATCTAATGATAGCTAAAATAATTAGCTAAAATGCACTACAAGCCTCGAGGGGTTAACCCTTATATAACACGGTGAGTGGAGGCCCTATGCTCGGAGCTTGGCTAATTCTGACTCCTCTAACATGGCTGCTTGGTCCTCCTCCTCCTCCTCCATCTCTCTCTCCTCCCCTCCTCCCGTCCTCTCCTCTAAGCTGAAAAGGGATAGAAATCAAATTATATAAGGCATACAGGCCTCCCTCACTATCGGATGCCCCAATTTACGATATGATTATAGGTTTTTAGGTGTTTGTGTTTAGTGTTTGGGTTGGTCCGAGAACGAATCCCCACTTAACCCATTATTTTTAGGGTATGCTATATGATTTTTCTATTTAAGATCGGGTTTCTGGGAACTTAACCCAATCGTACATCGAGGGAGACCTCCTTCTCTCCTTCTCCTCCCGTCTTCTAAGTTGAAAGGTGGTAGAAATAAAACTAATTGTAATTTGGGATTCGGGAAGGCATATTACCAGGTACAGTACTTGGATTAGAGCAAGTCACATGCAGATATACCTCGCTGCAATAAATTACTAGAGACAGTTTGGCCTTCTTTCTTCTCAAATTCAAAATAGTTTACAGTACTCTATTTTACTCTACTCCATCGTGGTGATGGGCTGGTCTATCAGAGTGAGAGCTGAGCGATCTCTGCCATACCCATAGCTTACTCTGACTGTTCCTTTTACTTATACAGTATATCTTCTAGATCTCAAGTGACGGCGTCTTTTCCGTGGATTGACCTCCCTACTGCCAACCTAGAAGTTGGCAGATTGGGAGCCAAAGCGTCACATTTTTCCCTTGCCCCTCAACTTTTCCTTCATAATTGCTGAGGGGCACAGGGCCTTGGGTGGGGCTTTGGTTTCCCGGGCGTTTCCGCACCCTCCTCAGCTCCCTGCCTTGGAGTGGCTTCGGTCACCCGGGCTTTGTTAGTGGTAAGCAGGGAGGGTTTTGTGGGGGCGCTCGTTTATAGCCTTGGCCTTGCTCAAGACCTTGAGGCTGTTCGGCCAGATAGCCTGGGGAACAACAACAACAACAACTCTACTTTCTCTCTCTACTTCTAACAGTATACTACTGTACTATTACTAAAACTACTACTACTGTGTATGTATGTATATACTCAGGCACATACCCCGTTGATGGGGGGTGACCGACTTACTACAGAGCCCGAACAGAAACAACATTAATAGGTTCCAATTCTTAGGATCCAGGACCACCTTCGCGTTCCCTCGCCCCTTTCTCCGTCTCAATGACGATGAGTAGGAGAATTTTGCAAGGGGAGGAGGATTCCTAGCCCCCTGCCCTACTATTACTACCATTACCTTGGCCTTGCCTTACCTTGGCCTTACCTTGGCCTTACCTTGGCCTTGGCCTTGCTCGGGGCCTTGGGGCTGTTTGGCCAGGCAGCTTGGGGAACAACAACCAACCAACCAACCATTACCTCCACCACTACTACTACTACTACTGTACTACTACTATTAATACCTTATAAGTTCTGCAGGTGTGTGATCAAGGTCTGCTATGGTATCTGGTAGCTTCTTGCCAAGCGTCTCATGAAGGGGTAACGTAGCCACACCAGCAACTAGAGCTCCCAGGCCAAACACTAGAGAGGGTGCTGATGGGTACAACGGACCCTGAGAATAAGGAATTAGGTTAGTTATAATGTCAAGTAACACATAACAAGAATTATTCAATACTGGATTAACTTTAAGTTCAGGGTGTGGTGTCCCGAGTTCGGATCCCGGGAGGACCATATGCTTTCATTAGTTTATTCTAGTGCATTGGGGTTTGTAATAGAGGATTAATGTTAAGAACGGGGTGTAACTAAATTATATAAGAAAAATGGTGCTAAAAATGTACATAGAAGGCCTCAGAGTCAGTCCTTTAAGTCCTTATATAAACTGGCACGGGTTGTCCTTCTCACAGGGGATAGGTCTGCTTGGTGTGTTATGTTAGTTAGTTATGCAGAGCAGATTAACCAGACCACTGAGCCCCATACAGAACTCTCATTGGTGCGTTATGTGTATGGCCACCCTAATAGAGGGGAGTAACGCATCCAGCAATAGATAGATTATATAAAAACATACTTATGTGACATTAAGTAGAACTCTAATATATCTAGATCACCTAATGTACAGCATAACGACCACAGTAAAATTTACCAGAACGTCCCTGACTTCCCAAATTGACTAATTCCTTGAACATGACGATAGTGCGTTGTTACAGTATGTGTGCGATTAGTTTGCTTGGGAAACAGATTAACTACCTCATGTAGTAATGTACACCCTATGTGGTGGATTGTGTTCTTTTATTTCTAAAATTTTATTAAGTTATTTTACCTTTATCTTGTATAGTCCCAGTTTGATTTGTTTAGTTTGCAAGTTTTACATTTTAATTAACATTGTAGACTCCTCCAGGTGGTGGAGTAACTACTCTAAAGTCAGCCTAGGGTTGCTATGAGGTAGGATTTGATGTAAAATAGTTAACAGTACTATGCCATGCATAGGATGTTTGTCAAGGATAAAACTTTCCTATCCATGGTAGACCAGCAAGTTGGCCGTAGTGATTCTACCAGAACTTCCGACAAGTAAGAACTTCTGATAAGTAAGACCTTTTTCTTTCATTTGCTTCTTACAACAAGCATGGTAATACCTACAGGGTGTCAAACCGGAGCAATTTTGTTTGAAGACTTGAATGAATATGAGAAGGAATACAAGAAAATTAACATGAAATAGCATTGTTTTGGCCATTTTACCACTTTCAAAGACATAATTTGACCAATAAAATATAATTTTATCATTATATATACAATAATAAAGACTAAAAATAATGGACTTGGCTTTCGTTTGACACCCTGATGACTGACATAAGAAGTAGTTAGGTTAGATGGTATATAAGACTAAGAAAGGGGAGATCATGGAGCCGATGCGGGAGAATATGGTACAGTAACCCATGTAAGGTTAAATAAGCCTAACATAATAATCCCTAACCCAACCCCCACACATCCTACTACCCAATAACAGCCTAGATACTAACCAGCATTTCAATAATAAAAGGGGAGATGGGAGAACACTGTACAGTACCGTAGCTCCAAGGTAAAATAATCCTATCATAACCCAACCCCTACTATAGTTGGTTATTTCCAACTGAGGGTAAATTGCCATGTCCTCATCATGAATACTTGGCTATTACGGAGATTTTGTACCAAAATATGTTGTTATTAATAAATGTTTGGTATTTATATGACACTGAGACAATAGTTTCATATATTTCCATTAAATCTCCAGGTATCAATTGCTAAGGGGTTCAATTTACCATCAGCTGGAAAAAAATAGAATATACTTAACAACAGCCCTCTATAAATACAATAATAACCAGCATTTCAGTAATAAAAGGAGAGATCATGGAGCCGATGAGGGAGCCTATCAACCCAACCCCCACACACCTTTCTACCTACCCAACAACAGCCTAAATACTAACCAGCATTTCCGTAACAAAAGGGGCGATCATGGAGCCGATGCGTGAGAACATGGTACAGTAACCCAAGCCCTGTAGTCGGACCTGGGTGGGGAAGAGCTCCATCATGTAAAGGTAGAGAATGGAGTAGATGGCACTGATACACATACGACCCACCAATACCAGAGCCATCACTAACACCTTCATATCTGCAAGGAATATATATATGAAGATGAAGATTTAATCAGTATATTCACTCTGGATAAACACAAAAATAAGTAAAAAATTATATTCAGAATGATTGCATGTTCAATATCTGTAAATTCACATGAAGAATTGAATATGCGGATATAATAACCATGAATATTATATACGGCCATATGCCGTAGCGCGGTTGGTAGAGCACTCGCCTAAAAACTGTGAGGTTGATGGTTCGAGTCTGGGGCCAGCCAGTGTGTGTTATTGACAGACACCAGTGCTGTTGGTAGACGGTGCGGTCTAGCAATCTGTGGCAACTATTCACTAAAGTCCCTGATCATCAGGGCACCCACCCTAGCCCAGCTCTTGAACAGGGAGTGCATGGTGGCAAAAAACGCATCATTCACAGGTAATCAAACATTTCCGTTTGACAATGATTACCAAATTCAATGACAAAGAATATCGTAGATTATATATAGTTTTCCCATGCTGGTCACAATACATAAACAACTCCATCAACGAGAGAAAATGAAGAAAATACTGTAATTCTATCTCCCCTTTAAGAATGAAAGCCACAGATATGATGACCCCCCCCACTGACGAGTACAAGGAGACACTCAGCTACTTCCTCTGCAGCGTAGCCACAACAGGCAAAATAATAATATACACTGGGACCTCAACTAGCCCCGAAAGGACCATGTACGAGAGGGGGATTTGAGCAGTAGAAATAGTGTTTGAAGTAATATTAGAAGAAGTATTAGTAGAAGTAGTAACCATAGTAACATTAGTAGTACAGTATCTCACCTTAGATGTGTGTGAATTTGTTTAGTTTTTGTGTGTTCATTGTTTTTTGTTGTGTTATCCCTATTCTGGCTCTGTCTTGAGTCAGCCACCCCCAAAAAAGAAAAAAGAAACAAAAAATAGGAAAAGTGGGGATTGGGCCTGAGTATACTGTATACCGGTAGATAGGTAGATAGATAGATATATAGATAGTAACCATAGTAGTACAGTATCTCACCTTTAGGTATAAAAGCTACGGATATGATGACCACCCCGCTGACGGAGTACAAGACGACGCTCGGCCACTTCCTCCCGAGCTTAGCCACAACAGGCATAATTATAATATATGCCAGGACCTCAACTAGCCCCGAAAGGACCATGTAGAGGAAGGGGTCGGCGCTGTAGTTGACGGCGTTGAGAGTCATCCCGTAAAAGATTAGCGCCACGAGGAACGCCTTGAAACTCATGACGCATGTGATAAGTCGAAGCTTGGGATGTCTGTAAGAAAAATATTTGACCCCTTCAGTACCGGTGACGACCTTTTCATTATATGTCAGCAATTATTAGACAATTTTATTCAGCTTCGGTGGGACGTGTAACAATTAAGAAGCTACAGACGATCCCAATTAACCTCTCTAAACTACTGTACCACAGATCCTTCCTAAGCTGCATAAAATTGTCTAAACAGCGCCGAAATAAAATAACATAGAACTCCATAGATCTTTCCTTAGCTGCATAAAGTCTTCAATTAAGAGCCAGAATAAACTGTTGTAATGCACTATAATCCTCAAGGGGTTAAGTCTAATGGACAAAAGGCAGATTACTTTTAAACTTGAGTAAGACATAATAACTGACTTAGATAGTTCTAGATGTACTAAAAGATTTCCTCGAGATCAATTATAATCAAAATATATAACTTGCAAAACAAATGAACGAAAACAAGAACCGTAAATATATAGACAAAAGAACTTATCAAAATCAATATGTGGAAATAACACATTGAATACGGTGTGTTGAGTAAAGATGGGACTATGGATGAAGAAGTGCGGGAGAGGGTACAACAGGGGAAGAGGGTTGTAGGAACGCTAAAAGCAGTAACAAGAAATAGGGTGGTCAGTATGGAAGTGAAGAAGTCCTTGCATGACAGTGTGGTAATCCCGACACTGACTTACGGAAGCGAAGCATGGACGTTGGTTGAGAGACTCAGACCAAGAGTGAGAGCAGTGGAAATGAATTACTTAAGGAGTGCGTGCGGAGTTACATGGAGGGATAGACAGACTAATGAAGAAGTAAGAAGGAGGTGTGGTGTGGAGGTAGATGTGCTGGAAAGTGTGAAAAGGAACAACTTGAGATGGTTCGGCCATATGGAACGTATGGAAAGCGAGAGAATGACTAAGAGGGTGTACGAGAGCGAGGTGGAGGGACAGAGAGGGAGAGGTAGACCGAATATGAGGTGGAAGGATGGAGTGAGGAAGTACATGAACGAGGGCGGTGCTGGTTGGGGGGAGGGGCGTCGACTGACTGGGGACAGAGGTGCATGGGGGCGGTTCGTTCGTGGCCACCCCTTCGGGGATCACGGCGTCAGGCAATAGATAGATAGATAGATAGAATATTTAGCAAAGCAATATTATGGAATAAAAAAACACAAAACCACCACATAGAATGTACTGTACATCACTAAATGAGCAAGTGGATTTATTTCCCAAGCAAACTAGTTGCACATACATTTAACATACTCTCGTCATATTTAACCCCCGGACAGTACCAGGAATGTCTATTTCATCACATTTTAGCCACTATAAGATGATTGTATTCAGCTTAGGATGGACCTCTTACCAAGAATAACACTTCAAACTATCTCAACCAACCCTTTTAACTACCACAGACCCTTCGTAAGCTGCATAATATCGTCTAAATATATATAGCTAGAGTAAAATCTAACACACGTAGCTGGTACTCAAAGGGTTAAGGAATATGACAAATGACACATACCATAAAAGAATAATGCCACCAGAATGTTAAGAATGTTTGAATGGCGACAATATTACACATATGACAGGACAGCTTTGATCATTTCCAGCAGCCTTCATTAGAATTCAAGAGGGGGTCACCGGATTTTTTTATCTTTCTCTCCTTTTCTCTCTTTCTCTGGCTTGTATCCATTCGGCCCCATTCAGCCAACTGTTTTAAGACGTTTATCCCCATCCAGGTGTCGATTTCTTCCTGGCGAGCGATAGCGAGCCAGCATTGTATGGAGAAAACCGGCTTTGCCGGAGAAATTTTTCTATTGAAAAATGTACAAATTTAGCTTGCTGTCAAAAAAAAAATATATATGCTGGCTCACTATCGCTCGCCAGGAAAATATTGACACCTGGATGGGGGTAAACGTCTTAACCCTTTGGCTGCGGCCATGTTTGGGCTATTTAGGGCATATTCAGGCACTCCTGAATGATAAATCAAGCATCTGCATTAAATGAAGTGTATTCTGCCAAAAACTAGGCGAGAATAGCTTCAAAATGACACCAGAACAGGCCCCGTATGTGGTCTGGTTCACCCGCAGTGGTGCCAGTGAAACGCGGGAAACCCGCTATTATGTAACACTCGCTCGCTTGGCTACACTGTTGGGAGACACAGAGAGAGACCCGCGCGAGACACAGTTAACCTCAGTGAGCCGCTCGGTGCTCTGAGGGTCAGAGGTGGGCCCCTCACGCTCCCGCCCACTGACACTCGATTTTTACGGTTTTTACAGGCTTTTAAAGCCTGGAAATTGCTGTAACTTGTCAGGACGTTCCAGAACGTCACCCGCAGCGAAAGGGTTAAACCAGTAGGCTGAATGGGGCCGAATGGATACAAGCCAGAGAAAGAGAGAAAAGGAGAGAAAAAAAGCAGGTCACCCCCCCTTAAAGAAGATTTGAAACTCTTGTGTCTTAACCCGTTCAGTACCGATGACATTCTTTTCATTATATTCCGGCAATTGTTAAAGATTTTATGCAGCTTAGGACGGACATGTAACAATTAAGTGGCTACAGACTATCTCAACTAACCCTCCTAACTACCACAAATCCTTCCTAAGCTGTATAAAATCATATAAATAAAGCTGAAAAAAATACAAGAGATATCCCCGGTAGCGAAAGGGTTAATATCTCGTCATAAAAATCACGATCATCAAATCGTCTTTAGTCTCCAAACTAATGGAGTGATTCAGAGGGATTAAGGGGAGGTTTTTAGTTTGGTCTCTAGAAATCCATCAAGCTTAAGATTACACCCCCTTGAGCCCCTTTCAAGATAAATTTGTACATTTTTCGGTAGAAAAATGTCCCGGCTAAAAGCCGGTTCCTCTTAAATTACAGGCTCGCTATCGCTCGCCAGGATAAAATCGACACCTAAATTGCACGAAAGGTCTTAAAATTGACGGAAATGGGGCGAAAGTTCTTAAAATCGCCAAACTAATGGGGCGACTGTCTTAAAATCTCAAAAGCAATGGGGCTAAACATGAGGGAGAAAGGGGTCCAGAAAAAAAATCCCTCAAGTCGATATCTCCCCTTAAAAACAAAAAACTGCTCAGAACAAATAGGGTTAAATACAGTAAAGTTGACCAAATTACCTGAATAGGATGAACATATGATGGAGAACTTTTTTGGCCTTCTGTTTGTAGGTGCTGATGGTATCTTCTTCCTTCTCTTCCACGCTCCCAGGCTTGGCTTTGTGAGCCTGGAAAGTACAGAAGACGTATGTAACTAACCCATTCAGCACCGATAACATCCTTTTCAATATATTCTGGCAACTATTAGAAAATTGTATTCAGCTTAGGAAGGACGTCTACCAACTAGAAGGCAATAAACTATCTCAATCAATCCTTTTAGCTATCCTTCCTAAGCTTCATAAAATCGTCTAACTGTAGCTGATATATTTTTAAAAAGACGTCACCGGTAATAAAGGGTTAAGGTTTTAGGTAAGTTTCTGTACAGCATTTGATTGTAAAGTTACTCATAAAATGTTAGTGGTACTGTACTGTATCTTACAATCTAAAGTGTGGTATTGTATATTTTAAATGGCTGCACGATTTTCCTGATACCGGACCGCTTGTGAAGATTCACATGCAATGATAATTTTCTTGCTCAAGCCTTCCTTTGACATAAAATCCTAAAGCAATTTCTTTCCAGAAGCCCATTTACGTCATCAGTACTAAATGCAAGTAACATACTGTATAGGCATTAATATACTTCTTTTGTGTCACAAAAGCCACCTTTCCTCAGGGAGGAAAGAGAGAGGAAGAGAATTTATAAGCACCCTTCACACTTACATCTTGTCTTATGGTCTGCATTAGCGAGTGTAGTTCCTCATGGGGAGGTAGTGTAGTTTTATTCCAGCGACTGGCCTTATCCAATACTCTACTGGCTTGATCAAACTTCCCTTGGACGATCAACCAGCGCGGAGACTCATCCAAGAACCTGACGATCGAAAAATTTACAAATTTAGCCTGCAGTCAAAAACATTTACACACAAATATGCTGGCTCGCTACTGCTCGCCACGAAAAAATTGATACCTGGATGGGGATAAATGTCTTAAAACAGTAGGCTGAATGGGGCCGAATGGATACAAGCCACAGAAAGAGAGAAAAGGAGAGAAAAAATCCAATACCTTAGCGGCTTGATCAAACTTCCCTTGGACGGTCAACCGCGCGGAGACTCATCCAAAAACCTGAGGATCAAGGATAAAGAGTCAATGGTTCTGGGTTAAGGGGAGATGGGTATTGAAAAAATATACATATATTAATAACTAGAGTAATGTATGAATATTTATACAGCAAATCTGGGGTGGCCTGTAGCGACATTTTTAGAGCACCCGGTCTTTAACCGGGAGGACCGAGTTCGATTCTCGGCTGGTGGAGATGCTCTTCACACCCCTTGCCTCTGTTTCGCCTGACAGTAAAATAGTTACGCGCCAGGGTGAAAAAGGGTCTTCGGATGCTCCGGCCCTTCAACCCATATATAAAAAATAAAAATAAAACAAAAATAAAAAAAAAATCTCACCACAAAATAGGGAAGATGAGTAAAGCCGGCAGGTTAACAGCAAGTTGTAGCCAGCGCCAGTCTCTGATGAGGTAAGCCACCCCACCCCACACCATGGTACCCAGGGCCCAAGGTAGTGACAGGAGGATCCCCAACACTGATCTGTACTGCGGCTGACACACTTCCATAGCTGCAAACAATAGTAGAGATTATATTGTAAAACTTGTAAAATAAACATACCAAAACAGGGACGAGACAATATAAAGGCAAAAGAACTTATTAAAATTGCTTTGGAAACAACGCTTTAATAAAACAAAACTTTGAAATAAAAGAACACAATCCACCACATAGGATATGCATCACTACAGGAGTAAGTTAATCTGTTTCCCAAGAAAACTAATCGCACATATAACAATGCACTATCGTCACATTCAAGGAATTAGTCAATTTGGGAAGTCCGGGACGTTCTGGTAAACTTTACTAAATTCTGCATGAATATAGATCACAAACATTCCAAATAATTATGGTGGCACTATAGTCCATTCATTATAGGTAGGCCAACAATCTTCACAACTAACCTCTATCTACGGTATCACACACAATTACTGTCCTCTCTCCCTCCCTGCCCACCCCGAACCAACTTCCAAGAAGCACATCCATACTCATATCTCTCGCCGATCCATCCACTCACTCACAGACAACACGCAGCTGCAAGCACGACCTCCCGAAATCCATCCTTCCGAATCCTCCCTTCCTCGCGAGGACAGAGTCCACCTGGCCAGGCTGAGATGCGGACACCATCCAGCTCTCCTGAGCTATCAGAAGAGACTGGATGACTCCGTTGTCGACGCCTGCCCGGGATGTAACACAGCACCCCATACCATTAAACACATCATAGAAGACTGCATTTCACACAACCACTTACGCCAACAACACACTCTACACTCAATGAGAGCTCTGTGGGAAAGCCCGATCATGGCCATGGCCTTCCTCAGGGACTCGGGGCTGTTCGGCCAGGCAGCTTAGGGAACAACAACTAACCTCTATAGGCTAACTCAAAAACAACTTAGAGTAATCAAGCTAATATTTCTACCATTTAGGAAAGGTCAGCCAGGGAATAGGTGTGGAAATTTGCAGCCCTTTTTTGAGTTTCAGAGAGGTCAGGGATCAAGATTATTGTCAAGTTCATTGGCGCTACCTATAGTAAGATGCCTAATGCCAATAAGATGGTTTCCTCAATAATGGTCGGTTCGCTGTTACTCGACAAAATACAACTGAATGACTAATAGGGCAAAAGAAAGTTACAAAATTATATAAATGCTAAGAGTATCTATTTTTTTATTAATTTCACCGCAATACCAAACACCTCCAATGAAATTATTGAAAGCATATACAGTATATGATCCACCGGGATTCGAACCTTGGTTATCACGCACAGATTTTTAAACACTCTAACCATTACATCACCAAGACAGTTAAAGGTTTATGTACAAGCCTACGACTTATTATCCATTCTCGAATCCATCCATCCATCCATATGCTCAGGCCCAATCCCCACTTTTCCTATTTTTTATTTTATTTTCCTCTATTTTATTATTATTATTATTTGTTTTGTTTTTTTATTTTCTTGGGGGTGGCCGACTCAAGACAGAGCAAGAACAGGCAAACACAAAACACAAGGCTGGATATTAATCTAATCATGTACATATTCCCAACTGTGCTATGGTAGCCTAATGTTTAATACAGTACCAAACTAACCGAGGATGTATCCGGTTTGAAGCACTGCCGGGTGGACAAAGCCGAGAATGAACCGTGCCGCTAGGATGGCGGGCAGGGAGGTCAACCAACACGAAGACAGAGCCAGGGAGAAATACGTCAACACTCCAAGGGTCAACGTTGATCTTCTGCCAAACCTGCCGAGAGCGATGGGATTACAGTAATCAAAATATCTAACAGTAATCAAAATATCTAACTTAAACAAAAAAACTTAAGTAGTTTTTGGCTATGACTGGTCAAAGGCCTACCCTGACCATTACACACGGCATACTGTAAGCTATAGCCTCAGAACACATTTATAGTCCAGAAGAATAGGGGTTAGCTGCTATAGTCCATTCGTTCCAGAAATCTCAACTGCTATCCTCTGTAACTCAAGAAGGGTTGGAGCAAATGGGCTGTCAATTTCCACAATTATTCCCTGGCTGTCTCTTCCCAAATGTTAGAAAAAGTAGCTCGATTCCTTCAGTTGTTTTTTAGTTATAAACGTTAGGGGTCATGATTTCTTGACTACTGTACTTATAATGAATGGCATCATAGTATGCGATCTGTTAGAGCTGAACGTTCGAACAGGGGACTCGGAATCAAGATTTCACACCGCTCTAGACAAGACAGACCCACAAAAATTTGGTGTACAGTTTTATCGATTATTGTGGAATCCATATCTTTGAAGGACACATGCAGATTAAATCTTTATCGGGTACAGAGCTTGAACACCAAGGACTAAAAACACTGGAAATAGGGGGGAAAAGGGGAGGCATGATAGAAACTTCTAAACTAATGAAGGGAATTTAAAATGTGGACAATAAACGGTTCCTCCAAACGAATGTGGATGTAATAATTAGGCCTACAGTATAATAATAATAATACAGGACCAGCAAAAATAAAGAACATGCTTTGATAGGCCTATATGCACTTGGTAGTGTTCACTGGAAATCTGTCGTGCAAAATCTCAGGTTCATCCTTAGCCTAGGCCTATATTGATTTTTTTTACACTGCCTACACTTTACGGAGATAGTTATGTCAGCTGATTTACCTCCAATTTCTGCATCCATTATCCCACCACAGTCAACACAAGCCCCCATAACACTATCCAAAAGGGTATGAAACCTAGAAATAGAAATTATGATGTTGCCATCTTCACTACTCACTTACACTTAGTTACACTTAGTTGTATTCCGTCCGTTAGTGACACAGTTGACCTGGGGCTCCACTGCGACCAGGCAGCTCCCTTTCTTCCACTCTCCATTCCAGAAGTCGGTTGGAGTTGGTGCTGGGGTATCCTGGTGTTGGTGGCCGGTCCGGTATTTTGGCCAGCCACATGTCCAAGTGTTTCTTGAAGGTGTCTGGAGACACCCCGGTCATGTTCCTGAGAGGGGCTGGTATACAGTTGAACAGTCTGGCGATGGGCTGGTCTATCAGAGTGAGACCTGAGCGATCTCTGCCATACCCATAGCTTACTCTGACTGTTCCTTTTACTTATATATTTTCTAGATCTCAAGTGACGGCATCTCTTCCGTGGATTGACCTCCCAATCTACCAAGATTGGAAGCTAAAGCGTCACATTATTCCTTTGCCCCTCAACTTTCTCTTCATAATTGATGAGGGGCACAGGGCCCTGGGTGGGGCTTTGGTTTCCCGGGCGTTTACCCACCGTCTCGGCTCCCCGCCATGGAGTGGCTTCGGTCACCCAGGCTTTATTGTGGTCGGCAGGGAGGGTTTTGTGGGGGCGCTCGTTTATGGCCTTGGCCTTACTCGGGGCCTTGGGGCTGTTCGGCCAGGCAGCTTGGGGAACAACAACAACAACAGTCTGGTTCCATTGTATGTAAAGCTGTGATGGATCAGGGATTTGATTTTTGTGTTGATCCCGGCGTAGTCCTCACATAGCACAGCCTCCCTCGCCTTTGGTGTTGAGTCTCTTGGATGTTTGGATTTGGTACCTTTTTTTCCAAAATCTTCCAGACGTAGATGATGATGTAACTCTCCCTACGTCTTTGAAGTGAGTACGGTACAGCTGCAGCTCCTTGAGTCTCTCCCAGTAGTTAAAGTGTTGAAACCCATGGATTTTACTGGTGAATGTCCTCTGGGTGGCTTCAATTTCTGTTATTTCTCCTACTTTTTGGGGAGACCAGAGCTGAGAGCAGTACTCCAGTCGTGGTAGGACCAGTGACTTCCACAGTGTTAACATACACCTCTCATTTCTTGTGTGGAAGGTTCTCAGGATCCAGCCTGCTATTTGTTTTGCTGTTGTTGTGGCTTTGGTAATATGCTGGGAAAAAGTGGCGTCACTGCTCATATTTACTCCCAAGTCCTTCACTGTGTCCTTGGCGGTAATTTCTTGCTGTCCACTTTTGTAGTTGGTGTCGTTTTGTAGTGCTCTCTTGTTCCCGTACCTTAGAAGCTCGAACTTGTCTCCGTTTAGGGCCACGTTGTTTTCTTCTGCCCACTTCAGGATTTTGTCCAAGTCTTGTTGTAGTAGCTGTGCATCATGCACCTGCATTATATAAAATATGGGTATTTGAGAAGCCATTGGGCATGAAATCTGAAAATTGATTTTTTTTTAAAATTTTCTTGTTGTAGACTGTCCCCTTAATTGGCACTACATCTGACACAACCATTGTTTGGTCAACTTTCTTGAACGCTACTCCATAGTTTACATAGTTTACGCCCCTTTCTGTGCGAAAAAAACAACATATAGATAATCACTTGCCCAGCAGGACATTCATGAACCTTAGCACACATTAGGATACCGTCACAAGTCTTGATCTCTTCAACTAGGCAGGGTGTCAAACCGGAGCAATTTTGTTGGAAGACTTAAATAAATATGAGAAGGAAAAGTAACATGAGATAGTATTGCTTTGGTAATTTTATCACTTCCAAACACATAATTTGCACTATACTCCAAAAAAATCATCTTCACACATACAATAATGAAGACTAAAAATAATGGACTTGGCTTTTGTTTGACACCCTGCTGAACTATACTTGGTTTCTTTTCAGCTGACGATAAATTGAATCCCTTAGTAGGTCATTTCAGCTGACGATAAATTGAATCCCTTAGTAGGTCATTTCAGCTGACGATAAATTGAATCCCTTAGTAGGTCATTTGTCAATACTTAATGGAAAAATATGAACTACCATGTCTCTGCATCATATTAACCCTCTCACATCCTTATGACGCAGAGGTTGCCAGATTAGCAATAAGAAATAGATTACTCTCACTCTTATAATTACCTCTCCAAAATTAGTTTTCTGCCCACAGCTAACTCAAAGACAACTGCAGAGGTTGAAGTAAATAAACTAAAGGTTTATAAATACCCCTGACGGTAACAAAGGCTTTAAAGTATCCCTAATAGGCTCAAAAATTGTGTCAGGACGTGAGAGGGTTAAGACCCAGTGTATATATATTAGCACCATATTTCAAGAAAAAATCGTCAAAATTATTGAGAAATCTTGATGGGAACCTTGCAAATATACCGTCAGTTGAAAAGAAACAGACTATAGACCTAGCATCTACCCGCCACTATTAGTAGCCTTTGAAGATATACAGGGGTCAAAATGGCAATATTCTTGTTCTGTGGTATAGGCCTACTTGTGAAAGTTGTGATAAAAAGGCCATATTTTTTTCAGGAACTAATAAATGTAGAGATGTGAACTAAAATTGTAAACAAAATATATACCGGGTAAATAAATGACAAGATAAACTGTATGCACATACCTGTCAGAAGTGAGACCATTGATGGGAGCCCCAAAGAAGTATCCCAACATGTAGATAGATTGGTAGGTGGCTCGTAGGTAATCTGATGAACACACCAGGTTGAACTGTAGAAGTAAACAAAGCACTAGCTATCTAAATAATGAATGTATTTATTATTTTACAGTAATTCCTATTATCTATCTTCACAAATGTACTTATATAACATACTGTATATCCACAGATACATTATACAAAAAATGCATACACAAAAATTATACATAGATAAATACAATGCATAACAATAATTAATATCATATACAGAGGCTGGTCTCTCTCTCATATCTACCTGTGATGTGAGTGTGAGGTCGAAGGTAGAATTATCATACTCCCAGGTAGTACAAGCTTCCTTCTCAAACGTGTCATTGGAAAAGTAGTGGCAATAGGTTCTGCAATAATAATAATACAAAAAATAATATTAATAATAATAATAATAATAATAATAATAATAATAATAATATAATCATAATTTATATATACCATTTTCTTGATTCATTTAAATTGCTGGACATTGTTTACTAAAAAATCGTAAAACCCCCAGATTCTATTAAATTATTGGTACACTGATGAAATTATGTATGAGAGAGAGTGAGTGGTGTGTGTGGGTGTACTTACTCTAGTTGTACTTACTCTAGTTGTATTGCGGGAGTGAGCATGCTCGTTATTTCCCGCCTCCTATATGTGTAGGTGTTATATGTATCGTTGGAATGGCTGTGGATGTGTGTGTAGTCTGTATTTTTAGCCAATTGGCGACATTGGAAACGAAGGCTTAGGGTGGATCTGTATGGTACCATTCTCACTATAGACGGTACCGTCTCGCCCGAAGGCTTAGGTAGCCATCAGCTTAGGTGAACCATATGATACCCATCTCGCCTTGTACCATTTTTGCCAACCCCAGATGGGACGTCACAACGTCGTCCACTTATTCCAGGTACCTATTTACAGCTAGGTGAACTGAGGCTAACACATGAAAGGAGACAAGCCCAATTTGTCTCCGCCCGGCCGGGGATTGAACCCCCGACCCCTCGTGTGTGAGCCGAGAGCTCTACCTACTAGGCTACGGGCTGTGTGTGTGTGTGTGTGTGTGTGTGTGTGTGTGTGTGTGTGTGAGAGTGTGTGTGTGAGAGTGTGTGTGTGATTGTGAGAGAGTGAGTGTGAGAGTGAGTGAGTGAGTGGTGTGTGAGAGAGAGAGAGAGAGAGAGAGAGAGAGAGAGAGAGAGAGAGAGAGAGAGAGAGAGAGAGAGAGAGAGAGAGAGAGAGAGAGAGAGAGAGAGAGAGAGAGAGAGAGAGAGAGAGAGAGAGAGAGAGAGAGAGAGAGAATGAGAATGAGAGTGCATGTGTGTGAATAAGAGAAGACAGAGAAGTAATACGAGAACGAATAACAAAGACGGAAAAATAATTATTATCAAAATAAACCATCTCTTCCCTTACTCAGTGGTGGGGGTGGTGGTGGAGGTGGTGGTGGGGACGATGGTGGTGGTGGTGGTGATGGAGGAAGGAGTGAATGTGGTGGAGATGGTGGAGATATGAGAGACAAACATGAAGCTTTGGAACTCTCTCCATCAATCTGTCATCCCCACTTACTATGATTTAAACGGCTTCAAACTCTGTGTGTCCAGACATTTTGACTATAATGGTGTACCTTGAATTTGGCTCTCTATCATTTTTAATCCCTTCTGTACCGGCCATGTATATATTATTTGATTTAAACTACATTTAGACGATTTTATGAAGCTTAGGAAGCTAAAAGGTAGCTAGGTAGCTAAAAGGATTAATTGAGTTTATAGCCTTCTCATGGGTAGACAACCTTCGTAAACTGAATAAAATCGTTTACTAATTATCAGAATATAACGAAAAGGACGTCACCGGTACTGAAGGGGTTAATACTTTGAGGGAGACACTTGTTACAGACAGCTTCGCCTTTAGTCTCCCCTTTTTACTTACTCAGTGGTTTTGTTGACGGGATTGGTGGAGATGTTGTTGGTGGTGGGGGTGATGGAGGAAGGAGTGAAGGTGGTGGAGGTGAGGGTGTAGCCATGGTCTGGGGGCAGGCAGGTGTGTTGGAGAGCTGGCGCCACGAAGGGTCCGGATAATACATTGGCGACAAGGTGCATCTTCCCTGTGACAAAAGTGTATACTGTAATTAATACTACTACTACCTACTACTATTAATGCTATGCTACCCTACTACTACTACTACTGCATTTTTATAAAGTATTTGGTGTGTTGGAGTCTTGGAGAGCTGGCGCCACAAAGGGTCCTGCTAACACATTGGCGACGAGGTGCATCTTCCCTGTGACAGAACTATATACCGGTAATTAATACTACTACTACCTACTACTATTGCTGCTACCCTACTACTACTACTACTGTATATTCATAAAGTCTCTGCTGTGTTTGAGACTCGAGAGCTGGCGCCACGAAGGGTCCTGCTAACACATTGCCGACCAGGTGCATCTTCCCTGTGACAAAAAGTATAAATTAAATACTGTACTACTACTATTACTACTACCGGTACTATATATTCATAAGGTATCTGATGTGTCGGAGAGCTGACGCCACAAAGGGTCCTGCTAACACATTGGCCACCAGGTGCATCTTCCCTGTAACAAAATATACACTCATGTACAAATGCATCCTATTACTACTACTACTACATTAACCCTTTGAGTACCAGCAACGTGTGTTATATTTTCTTCTAGCTATATTTAGACGATATTATGCAGCTTAAGAAGGATCTGTGGTAGTAAAAAAGGTTGGTGCAGATAGTTTGAAGCCTTACTATTGCTAGAGGTGCTTCCTAAGCTGAATAAAATCGTCTAATAGTTGCCAGAATATGATGAAAAGGATGTCCCTGGTACTGAACGGGTTAACAATAGTAATCAAAGCACTCACAATAGCCCTCAGCCAAGAAGAACATAGCATTCCACCGGCCCATTCCCAGCCGAGCCAGGAGGTCGTCGAAGGCATTCATCCTGACGAGGTTTGTTTACCACCTTCTTCTTCTTCTTCTTCTGGGGGCACTACACCTGGGGGGATATAGAGAGGGGAGGTTAAGGGGGCAATGTCTGAAGGATAGGTTAGATAGCTAGATAGATAGATAGATAAATATAGGAAGTTAGGAGGGCAATATGTGAGGGATAGGGTTAGACAGATATATATATATATATATATATATATATATATATATATATATATATATATATATAGATAGATAGATAAGTAGATAGATACAGAAAGTTAGGAGGGCAAAATGGGATAGGTGTATTAGATAGATAAATGGGATAGGTGTATTAGATAGATAAGTAATAGATAGATAAGTACCGTAGATGAAGAAAGTTAGGAGGGCAATGTGTGATAGAAAGGTTAGATAAATAGATAAGATAGATATACTGTGTATATATATTGGCCTAACACTCTCTCTCACACACACACACACACTATTTGTCCCACGTTCACGTTTAAGGAACTACAAGGAATCATAAATTGAATGACAGTGTAGAAGAGAAAGGATGACAAGGCTAAACAAGTAAAAATAATGCATGCCAAAGTTCAAGAGAATGAATGACATGGTAAAGTCGGCCAAATATTGAAATAAGTGATGTCGTGGCACCAAGTACCTGTACCGGTAATCAAACTAATATGTTCACCATTTGGGAAGAGTCAGCCAGGGAATAGGCGTGGAAATTTACAGCCCATTAGCTCTAGCCCTTTTTGAATTACAGAGGATAGAGAATTAGAGATCACCCCATTTTGAGTTACAGAGGATAGAGATCACTAGTTGGGAACAGAGTATAGCCTATGTGTAAAATATGATAATTACTAATGTTGGGCCTCCACCCTCCACCCACATCCTCCCTTTATTTCAAAGTTACCGTACCTCACAAACAACAACAACAATAAAGTCACCACTGCATTAACCCTATTTGGTCCGGGGGGGGGTCCGTCGTCTTTTCGGATCTCCCTCGTTTCGCTCCATTAGTTTGGAGGCTTTTAGACGTTTCACCCCATTAGTTTGGCGATAATAAGACACTTCACCGCATTCAGGTGTCGACTTTTTTTTGTCCGACCGATAGCAAGCCTGTAGCTTAGAAGAAATCGCCCTCCAATCGAAAAATTTACATTATTACCAGGTTCCTATTAACTACCAGGTAACAACAGACATCAGGTATAAACTATCAAGAGAGGTGGAGACTGCCCATCCATCTCACCCTGCCCGGAAATCGAACCCGGGTCCTTTTGATTGTATGTCGAATGCACTACCATTGCGCCACAGGTCACCCAGTGATATGAATATAACATAATATTGTACAGTTGCCCACATAAGTTATATTCCTCTCCGTGATCTTATACATGGAAATATAATGTGCATGACTGATTACGAAAGTAGTTTTTTATATACCGGTAGTGGTTAACTCATCTGACAAGTCAACTGGAAATTTAAAGAAACCACACTCGCAATTCATTCAATCGGGTGGATGGGACTCGTCAGACTTGGTTGGTAACCCATCTAGGGGAGACAACCATATACAAATCCGGGTGGCTGGGACTCGTCAGCTTTGGTCGGCAACCTGTCTAGGGAATACACCTTATACAAATCACCGAAGGGCTCATCGGTGCCAGTTACACGAGGCGAACTCTACAATAGATAGATAAATTGATCTATGTTTTATTAATTTCACTCAAACACCAAACACCTCTCAATGAAATGTATAAAAGCATGTGGTCCTTCCGGGATTCCAACCTGGGATACCAACTTACCACATACATGTCTTGAACACTCTAACCATAACACCATCAGATATAATATATAAGAGGTCCATATATGTTTATGAGTGACTGTATCAGGTTATAGTGTCTCCAACTGTACCGTACTTTATGTCCAAAGAGGTGGTGGTCGCCAGAGGTTTAAATACCGTCACAAAGAGAAAGAGAGAGAGAGAGAGGAGAGCGACAAAAACAAGAAAGACCCCGACCTTGGAGGGATCCCACACCCTTATTTAGTGATGATGGGAGAGAGAGAGAGAGAGAGAGAGAGAGAGAGAGAGTGTGTGTGTGTGTGTGTGTGAGAGAGAGAGTGAATAAGTGTGTTTGTGTGAGAGAGAGAGAGAGAGAGAGAGAGAGAGAGAGGAGAGCGACAAAAACAGGGAAGACCCCGACCTTGGAGGGATCCCACACCCTTATTTAGTGATGATGGTAGGGTGAGAGAGAGAGAGAGAGAGAGAGAGAGAGAGAGAGAGAGAGAGAGAGAGAGAGAGAGAGAGAGAGAGAGAGAGAGAGAGAGAGAGAGAGAGAGAGAGAGAGAGAGAGAGAGAGAGAGAGAGAGAGAGAGAGAGAGAGAGAGAGAGAGAGAGAGAGAGAGAGAGAAATGTTTAAGTCCCTAAGCAACTGATATCTGAACACCCCGTTCTTAACATTAATCCTTCATTACAAACCCCAATGTACCGGTACTTGAATAAATTAATGAAAGCATATGATCCTCCCAGGATTCGAACGCGGGATACCACACCCAGAACATAAGCACCTAAACCATTACACATAAACCAACAAAAGAGTCCACCAATTGAACATAATTAGTTAGGGTCTGACCATTCACCACTAAATGACCTTGAAGCGTGTTTATGTTCACTTCTTTGTAATTGCCACATTTATAGGCCTATAGCTAATACTATATAACACCTTCACAAAAATAGATGAATAAATACCAGCACATAAATAAGAAATAAAAACATGACACTAAAAATTACCACTTTCAATCAAATTATTTACAGAGTAGAGACACGTAAAACATTAAAAATCTAAATAAAATTACATACATACATACATACATACATACATACATACGGGTAGCACTTGGACATAATTAGGAACTGCCCCATTCACCACTAAATGACCTTGGCTATGTTTATGTTCACTTCTTTGTCGTTGTCACATTTATATAGCTAATACTAAGCCACCTTCAAATCCTTCTGGAGAATAAATAAATAATTAAATAAATAAATATCATGTATACATACATACATCCATACATACATAACGTTAAAAATAAACACTTGCAATCAAACTATTTACAAAGTAGAGATACATGTAACAAATATATACAAAAACCAGCACTTGGACATAATTAGGAAATAGTCATTCAGCCATTCGACCTCGGCTGTGTTTATTTTAACTCTTTGTTCTGGTCCAAGTTTGTCACGATACCGGTACATGGCCAATATTCTATATTTTAGTGAATTGCAGAAAGTTAATATAACTAAACTAACATTTTTAACATTGTTCTTAAGTCTTAACACCAATAACCCCCAAATAAAGTTAATGAAAGCATGTGATTTTCCCAGGATTCGAACCTAGGATATCTCATACAGAACTTACACGCTCTAACCATTACACCATCAAGACAGAAAATTGCAGAACTAATACTGCAGAAAAAATCGAATACAAAATTAATCCTGTACCGTATTTCCTTTCGATGACGATTTATTATAGTTCAATCTAATTACAAGAAATCAGGCTTCAGTCTATGTATCTATTATATATTTATTTATCAATACAGTATATCTATCTGTCTGTCTGTCTGTCTATCTATCTATCTATATCTATGTCTGTCTGTCTGACTGTCTATATATCTATTTATCTATCTATATATCTACCTACCTACCTATCTATCTGTCTGTCTGTCTAAACACAGGGTGAATGGTACCGGCAAGTCCAACCCCCCAGGATATGACTTGTTTATTTTCTTGGCAGCTGTCATTTAAGGGGAGGTGGATCGTATTTTCCGTCCACCCTTCTTCCTCATGTTTAGCCTTATTACTTTTCATCTTTTAAGACGTTCGCCGCATTATTTTGGCGATTTTAAGAGCTTTCACTCCATGTTTATGTCAATTTTAAGATCTTTCGTCCCATTTAGGTGTCGACGTTTTTCCTGGCGAACGATAGCAAGCCTGTAATATAAGAGGGACCGGCCTTCGGCCGGAAATTTTTTCTATCGAAAAATTTACAAATTAATCTTGAAGGAGGGTCTTGGGAGGTGTTTTATTTAAGCTTGATGGAGGTCTAGGGAGGAAATTTAAAAAAAAAAATACATACTGTATAATTATAAAAACACATGTGAATGAGCAAATACATACCCATTCCCCCTTAACCCCTTGAGGATCCTGACGTGTTTAGACAGTGTACATCGCGGCTATCATTAGACGATTTTATAGAGGGGCAACTAAAACTACATGGTTCAAAATATGATGAAAAGCAGTGTCAAACCGAAGCAATTTTGTTTGAAGACTGAATATGAGAAGGAATACAAGAAATGAATGAGCATCGTTTTGGGTATTTTATCACTTCCAGACATAATTTGAACTAGAAACCATAATTTTAGCTTTGCATATACAATAATACAGACTAAAAATAATGGCCTCTGCTTTCGTTTAAACCCTGATGAAGAGGACGTCACCGGTACTGAACGGATTATGGAACAAAACTCACAAGTGGCCAATTGATTACTTGCGAGTTTTAGGCTATAAGGAAGTTGGAGCCGTAAACATAGATTTAAAACAGAATGCAATAATAGTGTAGGTTTCTGATGGATAGAAAGTATGTTGAATAGATTACTGAACAACTTATAACCATGACAACAACACAAACAACACACTCACGACCCGAGAATTTCCTGAATGACGGAATAACAGGCTGGAGGAAGGAAGGAGGTGCGGTTGGATGGAGACAACCACCACTTTTTGTCTCAACAGGTTAAGGGGAGATGGGCGTATTTATTTATATATATATATATATTTTTTTTTTTATGTATCTTCTTACTTTTTATTGTTAGTTTCCTCCCCAGACCCTCCACCAAGATAAATGTGTACATTTTTCGATGGGAAAATGTCGCGACCAAAGTCCGGTTCCTCTTAAATTTCAGGTTCGCTAGATAATATTGACAAAGAAATGGGACGAAAGGTCATAAATAAAATCGGTCAAACTAAAGAGCCGAATGTCTTAAAATCTGAAAAAAAATAATGGGGGCTAAATATGAGGGAGAAGGAGGACCAGAAAAAAAACCCCATCTCCCCTTAACACTATCTGGTCCGACGGATTGGGGGTTATTATGATATTTTGTGTAATTATTATTGAGGATTTTGCTTGTTTTTGCCGTGTTCGAGCATTGCATTTAGTTTGTCCCCTAGGCTAACAAAATCGTCTTCCTAGACTTCCTTCAAACTTTAAAAAAAAAAAAAAAAAAAAAAAAAAAAAAAAAGCTCACCCAGACCCCCTTCAAGCTAAATGTGTACATTTTAAAGATAGAAAACTGTCACGGGCGAATACCGATTTCTTCCATGTCACAGTTTCGCTATCGCTCGCCCCGAAAAAAATCGACATCTGAATGGGGTGAAGCGTCTTAATATTGACACGCTAATGAGGTGAAACGTCTTAATATTGACAAGCTAATAGGGTGAAACGTCTTAACCCATTCAGTACCAGGGATGTCCTTTTCATCATATTCTGGCAACTATTAGATTAATTTTATTCAGTTTAGCAAGGACCTTTTGTAATAATAAGGCTTCAAACTATCTCAACCAACCCTTTTAACTAGCACAGATCCTTCCTAAGCTGTATAGTATCGTCTAAATATAGGTAGAATAGAATATATCACACGTACTCAAAGGGTAAAAATCTCCAAGTAATGTATCAAAATAGGAAAGTGCAACCCCCCCCCCCCACCACCACCACCAATACTGAGTCATGATCGCTTTTTATTTCTGAAGGTTAAAAACTACCGTACGATATAATAATTAACCCCTTCAGTACCGTGGACGTCTTTCATATTGAATCTCAGCTACGGTACATTTAGACGATGTTATAAAGCTTCAAGCTTGGGAAGGATGTATGGTAGCTAAAAGGATTAATTGAGATAGGATTAGGCCTATTTGATCTATGCTCAGCTACATTTAGACGGTTTTATGACGCTTGGTAAGGATGCATGGTAGCTATAAGGATTAATTGATATAGTCTGTAGCCTTTTAATTGGTAGACGTCCTTCCTAAGCTGAATAAAATCATCTAATAGTTACCAGAGTATAATATATCTACCTGCTGATAGGGTTAACCCCTTCTGTACCGGCGACGTCTTTTTCAGTTTATTCTAGCTATATTTAGACGATATTGTGCAATTCCAGAAGGATCTGTGGTAGTAAAAAAAGGTTAAGTGAGATAGTTTGAAGCCTGTTAGTTGTTGGAGGCCCTTTTAAAACTGAATAAAATCGTCTAATAGTATCCAGAATAAAGTAAAGAAGACGTCACGGTACTGATAGGGTTAAGCTGTAGATTGTAGGGTGTGTTTTGGTGGTGGTGTTCGTGGTTTTGTGGTGTCAACTGAGCCAAGATGAAAAACCAAGTGTAGAAAGTACACTCGGATACCATAGTCTCTTGCCCACTCATAATAATTCATGGACCCCTATGTTTTTCTTTATGCAATTATAACTATCTAGATTATTTTTTGGAAAGAACTTGCTTCTGAATAAATCGTATATATACGGTAATTTTGTAGTTGATGTAGGCCAATAGACAAATATATGCATAAATTCGTTTCCAGAGATATACTTCCATAATTAGAAAAAAAGTGCAGTCCACGAATATTTATGAGTGGACTAGAGACTATGGTATTCGAGTGTACAATTGATTATTATCCGATTCATCTATTTTCATTGAAAGACGTCTTGATAACCTTAACAGAAAAACTAACATGCATATATTTACTGTTTTACTAAATTACTATACCCTGTTCCAAATTGGTAGGCCAGAAATCGTGAACCCTAACCTCTGTAACTAAAAAAGGGCTAGAGCAAATGGGCTGTAAATGTCCACACCTATTTATTCCCTGACTCACCCTTCCCTAATGGTAGAAATATTAGCTCGATTACTCGAGTCGTTAGTGAGTTATAGAGGTTAATGTTCAAGAGTTTTGGCCTACTTGTTTAGAATAGGGTATAGCAGTATCTCTCATTTCCATAACACTCCATTCTCATATATCTACCGGTACATATATTAAAAATTTGTTCTCCCTCAACACCATTCTTGTTTTGCATATACTGTAGGCCTATAATGATTTCTCCTTTCCACATAGGCCTATTTACCTACACTTAATAAAGGATCCCAGAATCGCTTCAATAAATACCTCTTTCCGTTATGTGAGTACCTGTGTGTGTGTGTGTGTGTGTGTGTGTGTTATCCACATTCTAATTGCCGAACAAATGCAATACCGTAACACACCGAAAAATTGCTATAATATAATTGCTGGAAGAAAAAAGTAGATGTGACTCCCTCTTTAGCTTAGTCACGTCACTCACGCCTCAACTCTGTTGTCTGTCACTCGATATGACTATATATATATAGTAAAAACATATGGCTCAACTTACACTGATACTCTGGCAAATAGAGAGGCATAATATAGGCATACAAGATAATTTGTTATATTACATAGTGTCCTGGACAGGGTGTCAAACCATAGCAATGTTGTTAGGAGACTTAAATTAATATTCACATGAAAGATCCTCAAGGACCCTCAAGATCGTAAGTGAATTACAAATGACATTGGTTTGACCATTTTACCACTTCTAAAGACATAATGTGACCTATAAACTATAATTTGATCTTCGCATAGCCTATACAATAATATAGACTAATAAGAAGGAACTCGGATTTCGTTTGACACCCTGCATAGTGATATACCTTTCCTTCCTTATACTAACCGGATATATTACTGCCAATATACTTTTATCATATCCATTTGTTTAGAGTGTAGACTGTAGAACCATTTCGCCATAGGCCTAGTTATCTAATAAAACTATACCATGTTCACTAAGCCCTATTATTAGATGAACAATTTACTTTATCCAAAGTGGAATGCAGAGTTAAGACAAGAGTACCGGTAAGTAAAGAAATAGGCTACTATTATTTAACCTCTTCTGTACCGGCAACGTCTTTTTAATTCTATTCTAGCCATATTTAGACGATTTTGTGCAGTTTACGAAGGATCTGTGATAGTAAAAAGGGTCGAGACGGATAGTTAACATAAGAACATAAGAACATAAGAAAATGGGAGTCTGCAGAAAGCCGATTGGCCTAAGCAAGGCAGATCCCTGTCCCACACAACCCCAAATCAATTACAAAGCCCAATTATAGGCTCAACACTCTAATACCCTGAGGATCATCTTACCAAAACGGTTAGAGATTAACGCAGGATTATGGGGGTCTGCAGAGCGCTGATTGGCCCAACCCGGCTGATCCCCCTTCACACCCAACCCTTATAATAGTTCGAAGCCTTTTAATTGCTGGAGGCCCTTTTAAAGCTGAATAAAATCGTCTAGTAGTATATAGAGTTAAGTTAAAAGGACGGCACCGGTACAGAATGGGTTAAAGTAGTCTCTGTTTAGTAAAGGGTCTCTTGGGATGACACATAGGCGGGTAGCACTAGAACCGGATTTGGAGAGAGAGTGAGAGTGAGGCAGAGAGTGAGTGTGTGTGTGTGTGTGTGTGTGTGTGTGTGTGTGTGAGAGAGAGAGAGAGTGTGAGTGTGTGAGTGAGACTGCGTGACAGAGAGAGAGAGAGAGAGTGTGTGTGTGTGTGAGCGAGTGTGTGTGTGTAAGAGAGTGAGTGAGTGTGTAAGAGAGTGAGTTATTGACAATGACAGTGACACTACCAGTGAGTGAGTGAGTGAGTGAGTGAGTGAGTGAGTGAGAGTGTGTGTGTGTGTGTGGTAAGCGTCAGTATGCGTGTGTATGTACAGTATGTATGTGTGGTATGTGTTAGTGTATCTGTGTGTGTTGTGTGATGTGTGTCAGTGTGACGTATGTGTGTGTCCTGGTGAGAATTTCTGACTAGACATGTTACAGTACCCTAGGAGACAAGTTGAGACGTGCAGTAAAGTCACGTACAAAACATTACGTCCCACCTTCTCAACTGTTACTTTATTTCCTCTCCTGACATACGTACCAAAGAAATATTCGGCATAATCCTTCGTAGTGGGAGTAGGCTACTTATATCTCAACAATTTGGCACTGTTGCATTATAATTTTCATTAGTAGGCTACAGTTGCTAAAACAGGGGGCAGGGGGCTATTATTAATCATCCTCCCCTTGTATAATTATTATCCTACTTGACGAGGCAGGGAAATGCGAGGGAACGCGAAAGTGGTCCCGGACCCTGAGAAAAGGAACTTAAAATGTTGTTTCTGTTCGGGCTGTCTCGTGTTGGCCACCCCCAGCAATGGGGTACCACCAGTATGTGCCTGAGTATATACTGTAGCCTGCCTACATACATACATACATACATACAGTTGCTAAAACAAGAACCTGAGACAAATATTGTACCGTATTGAGTTAACTGCATCTAACTATCTAGCCAAGTAATGGGCTTACAAAAATACAGCCCATTTGCTCATGCCCTTTTTTGAGTGACAGAGGATGGAAGTTACGACTTTAGGCCTGTCTATAATGAACAGGGTATATTATTAATGAGTTGGATCTGTGAAGCCTAAATAACTTCACCAACTGCCACCCTCATAATAATATCTGTCACACACCATCCTCTTCACGGTTCTTTATATTAGCAAATCTTATGTCGCCGTCACACTAGCGATTTTTCCGTCAAATTTTACGGGCAATTGTAGTCAGGCAACTTCAAAATATAAGTTCCGTAAGAATTAACCTACCTAACATAATCTACCTTCGATCTAGTTTCCGGTTCCAATGCGAAAGAGCCTCCAAATAGTACGAGGAGAAACTTGCTCATCAAAAATTGACGTAAAATGCGCTCGTGTGACACCGCCTTTATCTATAGTAAACAACCTTCATCTTCCGTGTTGGCTGTGAAATTGACATGTTTCCAGGGTAGCAAAATTGGGTGTGGATAGAATGTATGTATTAATGTATGTACGTATATAGTCGGCACATAGCCTAACCTATATATATCTATATATATATATATATATATATCTATATATATATATATATATATATATATATATATATATATATATACTGTATATATATATATATATATATATATATATATTTATTCCTGTCTGTCTAGGCCTTTTTTTTTTTTTTTTTTCTATGTGATTGAGGGAGGCAAAAGGCATAACTGCCTATAGCGAGTGCCTCCCCCATAGTTGAAAGAGTGACAGGGCCAAAATCAAGGGACGTTCGAGCCAAAATGCCTGGACACACGGAGTTTGAAGCAATTTAAGTCATAGGAAGAGGGAAAGACTGATTCTGGGAGAGAGTTCCAGAGCTCAGATGTTGAGTAGAAGAAAGTTTGAGAGTAACGTTTCACTCTTGGGTTGGAGAGTTGCACAGAGTAGGGGTGGGATTGAGTTGCAAGACGGGTACCACGTGCCCTACGTAAAGGAGGTGGTATGCACTGGGATAGCTCTGAGGAACACTGATTATTATAGTAGCGATAGAATAGCGAGAGAGATGCAACATTGCGGCGGAGAGAGAGAGATTGCAGAGAGTTGGTGAGTGGATGGGAGTTAATGATACGAAAGGCCTTCCTTTCAACTTTGTCTAGGAGAGCGGTGTGAGAGGAACCTCCCCACACATGTGAACAATACTCAATACAAGGGCGCACTATGCCCCTGTACAGAGCAAGAAGCTGTGCAGGGGAAAAGAACCCCCTAAGGCGGTTGAGCACACCCAGCTTCTGGGAGGCTGCCTTAGCAAGACTGGTAATATGGTCCTTCCAAATGAGAGCAGAAGAAAAAGAGACACCAAGAATATTGAGAGAAGATGAAGGGTTGATTTTTGTACTGTTGAAGAATAAGGGATAGTCCGCTGGGAGATCCTGACGGGTAGATAGATGGAGAAATTGGGTTTTGGAAGCATTAAAGTTAACAAGGTTTTCTCTGCCCCAATTGGAAATAGTATTTAGATCAGAATTTAAGAGTTCTATGGCTTCATTACGTTTGTCGTTGAGGGATTGCTGGCTGGGGCGTTCTGAAAAACTAATGGAGTAGTGTAAGGTTGAGTCGTCTGCGAATGAATGGATGGGAATTAAGGTACAGTTAAGGAGATCATTTATAAAAATTAGAAAGAGAATAGGAGATAGGACAGAGCCCTGAGGAACACCGGAGTTTATAGGGTGAGGAAGTGAACAATGGCCGTCCACAACCGCAGCTATGGAACGGCCGGAAAGGAAATTAGAGACAAAGGCACAGATGGAGGGATAGAAACCGAAGGAGGGTAGTTTAGAAATTAAAGATTTATGCCAGACTCTATCGAAGGCTTTCGATATGTCTAGTGCAATAGAAAAAGTCTCACCGAAGTCCCGAAAGGAGGATGACCAAGAGTTAGTAAGATATGAAAGATCACCAGTAGAGCGACCCTTAAGGAAGCCATACTGGCGATCTGAGAGCAGATTATGAGAAGAGAAATGCTTAAGAAATTTGGAAGCAAGAATAGTTTCAAAAACTTTAGAAAGACAAGAGATAAGAGCAATTGGACGATAGTTGGAGGGTTGAGAGAGAGGTCACCCTTCTTTGGGACAGGTTGAATGTGAGCAAACTTCCAGCATGAAGGGAAGACGTTAGAGGATAGACAGAGACGAAAGAGTTTGCCTAGGCAGGGAGTCAGCACAGAAGCACAGTTTTTGAGAACAACAGGAGGAACACCGTCCGGACCGTACGCCTTATTAGTGTTAAGCCCAGAGAGGGTAGAAAGTACATCTTTAGAAGAGATTAGGATATTAGGCATAAGTAAGAGAGAGGAGGGCGGAGAGGGAGGCCTAGTTGAAATATATGTTTCCTGTGTAGCAAATTGGGTGTGGAGGGAGTAGAGTTATTTATAGAAATCCGAGGCAGGGTGTGTCAAACGATAGATATTCCCTTCTTTATAATAGTTACTAAATATAGTTAAAATTACGTTTCGCAGTGCTTATAATATGTCCTTTGAGGTGATAAAATGACCAAAACAATACAAATTAATGAACATTATCCTGTATTCTTTCTCGTGTTCATTCTAGTTTTAAAGCCAAATTATCATCCCCGTTTGACATATATATCCTATAAAAAGATGGTCGAGACACGTAGCCTACAAGTGCCTGCCAAGACACGAGCATGGGACAAAGGTTGCATTGAGTTGCTTGTACTTAAATTAAAATCTGAAAAATAATAAGGCTAGACATGAGGAAGAAGGGGGTCCAGAAAAACGAGCCATCTCTTAAACCCGTTCAGTACCAGATACATTAATTTTAGGCTATACAGACTGTCAATAAAGGGAAATTCCACACTTGTAGTTGGGAACTTGGGCACCTTCATATGTTGATGTTGGCAATTATCCACTTACCCACAGTAGGGTACAACACACAGAGAGAGAGAGAGAGAGAGAGAGAGAGAGAGAGAGAGAGAGAGAGAGAGAGAGAGAGAGAGACTATGTACACTGAATGCAAGGAGATAGGCCTACGGTACTTAATTGGTAATTGTTTAGTGTATGGCCTCCTCCTAAAGAAAATGTCTTTTTGAGCACTGACTGAACCAAATGTTCACTACTGTATTTACATAGCTGGTCATTAACCTAACCTAACCTAAGGTAACCTGAGCATCCTGGGGGTTGCTGCCCCCAGACCCCCGCTGGTCTTGGGTTGAAAAGTGATAACAAACATATCTCTTACCTCATTATTCAAAGTTTTGTATTTGGTTTAATATACACTTCCCAGGTCATTTGAACAGTTCTATTGCTTCTATATATCATATAATACACCATAGAATACGTTTTTAATAACTAGAAAAAGAGGACTTCGATTAAACAATTACGAAAAAGGGTTCATCGAAAATTGCCGGAAATGCGCTCGTGACACTGCCTTATAAGAAATATAGGAATAAAAATTTAAATCCCTAGGCTAGGCTATAGGTAGCACCAACAAACTTGACAATAATCTTCATCACTGTATCTGTAACTCAAAAAGCACCCATTTCCTGGTAGACTCTTCCCGAATGATAGAAACGTCAGCCCGATTGCTTTCATTAATCGGGAGTTAGGCCTGTAAGAAGTTAGGTCAAGGTCGCTGGCGCTACCTTTAGCAATATATCCATTAATCTTACTCAACTTTGTTATAGCCTAGGCCTACCCTTAATTCATAAAACCCCCGGAGGTTAGGCTGGCTAGTTGAGGATTAGGCTATATGACGCGTTTTGACAGTTCAATTCTGGCTATTATTAGATGATCTTGTTCAGGAACTTCAGGGAATATGGAAGTCAGAGGGTAAATTGAGATAGTAATTATACTTTTTATGCACGCCCATCCAGAATAAACTGTCAAAATGCGTCATTCACCTCAAGGGGGTAGGGATTGGGCTCAGATTGGGGTACTCTACCAAGACAAGGCTATCCTTCCTGAAAGCAAGACACACAAATATGTACCCAAAACCTTACTTAATCCTCAAACATAACTACACTATTCCACACTTACCCCTTCAGCTGTAGAATCCAACCTAACCCAGCTGCTTGCCCAACCCCACCCCGCACACTCACATGCACGCACACGCAGGGACAGTACACACATCCCTCCACCACAAGAGCCAGACAACAAACTGGTTCATAGAGATTTAAGAGAAGCTGAGAGACTGCCAAGGTCCATCCCCAGTGACGCCAATTCTAAATCACCGATATCGCTAAATTAGTCCTCAAAACTCGCTATAGTATGACCTGGCCTTCTAAAAAACGTATCATATATCTAGATATTACAGTAACTTTTCTAGAATATTACTTAGAAATAGCTATTATGTTTAGGAATATGTACAAAGAGTCACTACGTGGAATTAAATTTATCTAGTTCTAGCGACCATGGAGTGTTAAATTAATTGGCAACACTGTCCATCCACCGCCCACAGGATTTGGTGCTGCATCATCTGCATGGCCTCACCCATAAACCCTCCACTGAAGGGGGTATCACACTGGGCCAATTCTCGTCATTCTTCAGCAAAAAATGGAGCTACTGCCAGTCTCCAGCACAAATCTCACCATTTGATGGAGCTAGGATGCTTCCCGCACTGGGTGGGAAGCTCCATTTGTTGATGGAGGTATATTGTCAGCCTCTTTACAGCTCGCATTTAATCTCATTGATATCTCAAGTATATGACGTCGAAATATATATTTTGCTACATAATTGTGGATTACATAACACAGGATAATGCCTACCAAGCATTCTACAACCTCCGAAAAGTTCAAAATATTTCCTCATAATATGCTCCAAATATAAAACATAATCACGCAAACTTGTAGATTGAGTCATATTGAAATATAAGTGTCGATATAAATCCATATTACTCTAAATTATTGGTGAAACAGCACAATATAAACGATCGTTTAGTGCCGAGGTAACGACAGGGGCTCAGTCAGGCTATAGCTTATAGTTTGCGAAAAACTTCCTCATAGCTACTTATATAAGCTTCACACGCAAAATATAGTAACAATAACGTATAGATTGGGTCCTATTACACAAAGTTTATCAATATCAATCCATATTATTCTACAGTTTAAGTGAAACCACTGTTCTATATATAGCCTACGCCACGGCGATTGGTATGAATCGAAAAAGTTCAAAATATACATTTCCTCATATAAGCTTCAAATTAAAAAAAAAATACACTAACGTGTAGATCGAGTCATATTGCATTATAATTGTAGATGTAAATTCATATTACTATACATTACAGTATAGGTGAAACGGACCAATATATAGGCTAACGTCGGACGTTGTTATTGTTGTGTCGGAGACTCACGCAGCCAGGACGCTTGGGCCCGCACTGCCCGCAGTAACTACCAGATAATCGTGAGATCCCTTCGACGAAGGACTCTCACGTCGGATTCGCACGTGAAGGTGATACCGCCAGTTGCTTCCTTGTGCGAATATCTCGTGCGATACCGTCGGACGTATTTTGGTTGGTAAGCCTGTCAAACTCGCCGCGGTGCATTTCTTACGGTTGGTATACCTGAGGAACGTTTTGTTTACAAATTTCTGCCTCGGGCAGCCTCACAGTCACAGTACAGACTGAATCGAATCGTAATAAAGTGATGGTCCCTGGTGTATTATTTACCCAGTTTTAATCTTATTATTCTGTATTTAGGACATTCTCAATTGACGAGCCCTAGTGATTCCCCACAGGACCAATGAATTTCTCTAGCCTAATTTCCCTTAAACCACCAATCAATTTCCGAGTTTAGGAATAGCCATGGGGTTGTGGTATGGATTTTCGCTGAATAATTGGGTTGTGCTTGGCTCTCTGGAAAGGTGGCTTGGTTTAATTGGTTATAATATCAGGCAAGCTTTTCTGTTATATCCTATTCAAGCCTAGCCCTGTTCACCTGTTCCAAGTAGATCTATGGCCATAAATCGTGAAATCTAACCTAGCCTATCTCTAGGCTAACTAAAAAAGGGCCAGAGCTAGGATAGTGGGCTGTAAATTGCCATAGGCTATCTATCCCCTGGCTGACCCTTCCCAAATGGGAAATGAGTCCTCCATTTCATAGTAAGAGATGCTTAAATTGGACATTGCCTATGAGCAATTTTGATGAGAATTTAGCCTAGGCCTATATTGTTAAGTAATTATCTTGATATATTAAAACTACTGAAAACAGGGTAGGCCTAGCCCAACCTCAAGCACCAGGGTTGGATTTTGGACAATGGGTTAGGCATGAGAGGCTAGTGGATTATTTAGTTTATAATAACCATGGTAACCTAATAAACTAATCTATTCTAGCTATCCAAGCGATGACTCTCCGAGTTTTTCCAAAAATTTAGCAGGGAAAGTGTTTGGATCACACAATTGTTCTCATCGGCTTTAGACATCTAGGGATAGTCCCCTATCCTAGCATAATTATAGAAAAAGACTTCATGGCTAAATATTATTTTTTAATCTCCATGGGACTTGCATATTTAATCAACATGTAGCCTACTCTTTAAACAATGCAACATTTTTGGCAAATTAATATACCGTAGGTCTAGGTTAGCTAATGGGGAAAGCGATTTCTGAGTTAACCTAACCTACAAATTTAGAATAGGCCTATGATGGGTTTAGGCCTATTGAAGTAGTGTAGCCTAACGATACTCCTTACTTTTGAGTATAGGACTATCCCGTAAATTTCAGAAGCCAGCCGAAGCAAATCGGCTTCTAAAAGTTGGGGGAAGGATGTACGGTACCGGTAGTATTCAAACGTATTGCCTTCCTTGTTTACACTACTCGCACGCTCCTTTATATTTTGACTGCTGTGGGCTACAATAATAGAAGGGGGGCTTTTCCCCCCTAAGCCACCCCATGAATTAATCGTCATCTTATTATATTGCCAGCATGGGGTCTGTAAGGTTAGTTACATTAGGTAAGTTAGGCACAGTATAGTATTGTAGCAATCCGATTGTGGGATTGGGTTGAGTTAGTTTAGCTTTATGAGGCAGAGTTTCTCAACTGAATATTACCATAGCCTAATACTCACAGATGTTTTTTCTGGAAGAGGCCGTGGCCTGTGGCCTGTGGCCTGTGTTCAGTAGCCTGGGTAAGATTAGGAGTAGTGGGTGTTAGGGCTGGGCAGGAATCGAGTCTTTCGAGTCCAGGTGAACGATCCCGGACTCGAGTCCAATTTATAGAGAATCGATTCTACTAGGCCTACAAACTTGTACAAAGACTGGCAGTCTGGCAGCGAGGCGCCTAGTAGAACTAGAAACGAGTCTTGTGGAAGCTGCGGATTATAGGAGGCTCACTGGCTGGCTCACGGCTCACAGACTCTAGCATCATTCTAACCCCATCCACCACGGCTCACTCTCAGTCTCTCACCCACTCTCTCCTACCCGCTGCCTCGCCGATCTTATTTACGACCTGAACCCCTTTAGAGTGACCCGAGTGACCATTCAGATCACTAAGGTGTGTCACTGAGTGACACTGACCACTGTAGAATAAGTGTAGGGAAAGACTCTGGTCTGAAATCGAGTCTGGCGAGTCTGTCCCCAAAAAGAATCGATCCCATCGAGTCTTGCCCAGCCCTAGTGGGCGTACCACTACCAACATACAGCATAACTCCTCTATAAAACCTTAACCTAACCAAACAACCTTAACCTAACCTCGTATTCATGTAGTACTAGGTTAGGTTAGGTTAGGTTAGGTTAACCAGGTTAATGTTTTATAGATGATTTATGCTGTATGTCGGTAGTGGTACGCCCACTACTCCTAATCTTACCGTAGCCTGGTCACATGTATTCCCTCAAAAACAAATACCTGTATGTATAAGTTCAGAATAGTGAATCCTATACAGATCACTTAGTAGGTACCGAGTACTGTATACTTTATGGGGTTATTTACCACAGCTGCACCAATTTGCCCCAAGTTTTATACTGTACAGTTCTGCTACATGAAAAGTGCCAGGTTTTAATCCAGTACCATTCAGTGGCAGTGCAGCAATATCATAAAGTTTCGGGTTTCAAGTTAATAGTAATGTGATCATCCCCTTTGACTAGGCTAATATAGAAAAACATTTATTTTCAATACTTATTCTGCATCAAACTGACACCTGCCCTGTCTACAGTACCAAAACCAGAAAGTCTAGTAGGCAGGTTTACTTTTTTATAAATGACTAAATATATGATGCTTGGACAATTATAGGTACCGCATAAAGAATGAACAATATATTTCACATTTATTGCAATGCTTACATACATAGGTACCCGTTATATAATATTGTATCATCTAATCACAACTCCTGTTGTATGCTTCCATATGGATAGGTCCTTAACCCTCCTGGCCCGGTTGTCATTTTAAAATGACACCACGAAGTAAGGGCAGGAGCCCGGGTGTCATTTTAAAATCTGTAAGCTTGAAAGCCTATTCAGCTTGGTCTGAACGCCGTGCGTCCGACGCATGTAAACAAAGCCGATCGTTACGTCACCGCACCTCCGAAAACAAGAAAGAGAACTCTCGTTTGTTATTGTATGTCTGTATGTCGTTGTTTCAGTAGTGAAAAGATCGTCATATTGCTAACATCGCCTGCAAGTGCTCTCCACTGAAATCGTCATCACAACTGAACCGTTAGTTGACATAGAGAGCTCTACTCAACGCCAGTCTACAGATTGGAAACCGCACTACATTTATAGATGCGTGGGAAATTTCTAGCAGTTAAACTAAAAAAAAATACGGTAGCCTAGGCCTAGACGTTTTTCGGCCAGATCGCCCGGGTAGCCCACACTGTCATTTTGAGAGCCTGCCCGGGCCAGGAGGGTTAAGACTGCTTCATCAGATTTTATTCGCCCAATTAGCCTACTAGGCCTACCCAGGTAAGAAAATTCACGACATTACATTATACAGTACTTGCTTGTATTTTTGGCTTGGAATCCTCATTTGGTGACCATTATTATCTAGGCCTATTTCCTGAAATAAGTCTTGCAATTGACGAGGATGGGTGTGAATGGGATATGCCGTGTGTGGGCCAGTCAGCTCTGCAGACTAGTTATATACGTATGTTCATTTATGGAAGTATTTCAAGTAGGCCTAGGCCTAGCCCAATCAGGGAGAACATGTTAGTCCCTATTTATAGCCTACTTTAGTAGGGTAGGCTGTTTAGGTCTATATTTTTTAATCCAATTGGCCTAGCCTATGTTAAAATAGCCAACAATAGGGTACCTAGGTTAACAAGTCCCAGATATTGAAAGAAATTTCCACATTGCTCTTTTCACATTGCAATTGCACATTACTCTTTTCCACATTGCCTCGTCTCAATCTACAATGCATAACCTTGGTATTGACTCTTAAACCCTTGCTCGCCATGCCCTCTCTCCATTCTCTGAATTTGGCCTCAGCATCTTGCATACTGTCAGCCATTAGGACGAAATCGTCTGCATAAAACAGTTTTAACGGGAGTCCGTCTCTAACAACTCTAGACAGTGCCTCCAAGACCATAATAAAGAGGAGGGGGCTTAACACTGAACCCTGATGGACTCCAACACGGACTGCGAACTCATCATATAGCATGGCAGTGATCAAGTGAGGTGTGAAGTGTAGCTGAAGAGATAAAAGAATTATGATGGCCGTGAATGCTATTTCTACTAATTCCTTGAACGTGACAATAGTGCGTTCTTATATGTGCGATTAGTTTGCTTGGGAAACAGATTAACTTGCTCATGTAGTAATGTACACCCTATGTGGTGGATTGTCTTTTATTTATAAATTATTATTTTGCTTAAGCGTCGTTTCCAAATAACGATTTTGATACCCTATGTGGTGGATTGTGTTCTTTTATTTATAAATTATTAATTTGCTTAAGCGTTGTTTCCACATAACGATTTTGATAAGTTGTTTTGTCCTTTTATTGTGTTCGTCCAAGTTATGGTTTGTTTATTTTGTAAGCTTTACATTATAATCAGGTAAAGTTTAGCGTTGTACTTGTGATAGGGGTTACGCATTGCAATAATGCTCGGATTAGTAGCCTAAATGTATTAATGTATAGAGATAGTCAGTATAACTACCAGGTATAACTACAGGCAGGGAGTGTTCTGTGGGGGCGCTCGGTTATGGCCTTGGCCATGCTTGGGGCCTTGGGGCTGTTCGGCCAGGCAGCTTGGGGAATAGCAACAACAACTACCAGGATCTCTGCCATACCCATAGCTTACTCTGACTGTTCCTTTTACTTATATATTTTCTAGATCTCAAGTGACGGCGTCTCTTCCGTGGATTGACCTCCCAATCTACCAAGATTGGAAGCCAAAGCGTCACATTTTTCCCTTGCCCCTCAACTTTCTCTTCATAATTGCTGAGGGACACAGCGCCCTGGGTGGGGCTTTGGTTTCCCGGGCATTTCCGCACCCTCCTCAGCTCCCCGCCATGGAGTGGCTTCGGTCACCCAGGCTTTATTGTGGTCGACGGGGAGGGTTCTGTGGGGGCGCTCGGTTATGGCCTTGGCCTTGCTCGGCCAGGCAGCTTGGGGAACAACAACAACAACTACCAGGTACAGTACCACATGGAAATTAATACAGTACAGTCAGGACCCCCAATTCGCGAGAATAGGGGTGACAGGAGGCATCGCGTATTGTGAATTCGGGTATTGTGGAACTAACTTTAAATGGGAATAATTAGATTGGGTGACATCTCTCAATTATGGCCTATTTTCGAAATTTTTGGCCCTATTTTCGACATTTTTGGCTCTACAGTACAGTCTATATCTTATATATAAGAAGAACAATGAATAAAAATATGAAACTATCCTTAAAATTAGTAGTAGATAGGCTAGGACTAGGACTAGGACCGTAGGACTTCACGATTTTCTCAAACTTCTCCCTCCCTAACCAAATCGTACGAACAGTTTACTCTGACAAGCCTATTGCACAGTTTCCTTCTCCTCTTTTCTTGCGAAACAACAATTCCACCTTCATTTTGTGTGTTATCTTCTTATATTGGCGTGGCATGGCGAAAAAAGTGGCAGGCACTACAAACGTTTGGTCACTCCGCACGGCTATGAGCGCTTGAGCGGGACTGTGGGAGGGAGGGAGGGAGGGTAAGCGGGAGGGAAGGCAGGCGTATGCCCGTCTTCTTCTTTTTTCAGAGCTACTCCTGGGCCTCGCGAAACGTAGACGTGCTCGGGTATCAAGCGGGAATAGCGGATTTGGCCCCTTCTTAGCTCTCGATTCGTGTATTGTGGTACCACCTCGCATAATTAATGCTTAATTAATTAATGTTATTTTCGAGGGGTAACTCGTGTATTAGGGTTTTCGCGAATTGTGGAACCGTGTATTGGGGGTCCTGACTGTACTATATTAAACCCCTTTACCAGCCAGTTAGTTCCTTACAGCAGTACCGTACCAGATATCAACTTACCCAAAGTAACAACATATTATAAGCTACCTTACTTGACCCTGCCATACAACAGTACATTATAGCTAATTTTACTTGGGCACTTTCAGAGGGCTTTCTTTGGGCTGCAGGGGTACGGAGGTTACCCGTGTGGTTCACTTCACTATAGTCCGTTCATTCTAGATTGGGCATAAATCGTAACCCCTGGTTTAACCTCTCATAGCTCAAAAAGGACTAGAGTAAGCGAGCTAATGTTTCTACCAAATAGGAAGACATGGCTAGGGAATATGTGTATAAATTGACAGCTCATTTGCTATAGCCCTTTTTGAGTTACAGAGATTAGAGGTTACGATGTCTGTCCAACCTAGAATGAACGGACTATAGAGTACCTGCAGAGGGCTGATCTTGGCCAAGATAAAGGTGTAGGGGTTCCGAGTAAACAAATGTGCAAGAATCTTCATGAAAAAATACCTACAGACAACATAGCCTAATTATTTGTCCCAAGTGAAGCCCTCAATACAAAGCCTACTGTTTTGTAAGTTGAAAAATAACAAAAAATTTGAACAGGTGTAATTGTATGTATTTACTCAGGCCCATTCCCCACTTATCCTATTTTTTTTTTTGTTAATATATATATATATATATATATATTTTTTTTTTTATATATTTTTTGGGGGGTGGCCGACTCAAGACAGAGCCCGAATAGGGGCAACACAACAGAAAACAATTCACACACAAAAACAAAATAAAAATTCACACACATCTAGGTCATCCAGGAGAAGACCCAGAGACCAGGGTCACCAAGCACTCCCCCGGCCCCAGACCACCCGGAGACGTTCCGATCAAAGCAGGCAGACATGAAACGAAGCCGAAACCACAAACCCGCCCACCACCCTTCATAAATGAACAGATACAGTATCATAAGCAAAAAAATAGCCAGAATGAGGGCCCAAATGTTATTTTGTCTTTATATTGCGTCATCCCAGTTTTGGTTTGCTTATTTTGCAAGTTTTACATTATAATAAGTAGCTTACTCTTGACAATGATGGAGTTTGCCAGGGAACACGGCTCTTAACTTCTCGGCTGCGCATGGGGGGTATGAGACACCACACGCCTGTGCGTACGTATTTGAGCTGTTCCCATCACTAACATCGTTATTTTACCATAAATATCGTTAATACTTATTCATATGTGCCTATTTTAGCATTAATATGAAGATATTAACCAGTTACAACAATAAAACAAGTGGAAACAGTGTTTGGCTGGTCAAAATCGCGAAATGAAAGGGAGTGTGTGTGAGTGAGTGTGAGCCAACGGTTTTCCACTCACAAAGCTTTGAGACACTCTGGAGGTACCTCTCAATTCTCTTCCTGACTTCTCCCCTAATTCCCACGCTTGGTAACACTGATGACAACGCCCTGATAGCAACTCGCTAATGTTAGCACGAAAATAGACCACAGAATAAGGGAATTAAAATGTAAAACTTGCAAACTAAACAAACCAAAATTGGGACAAGGACAATATAAAGTCAAATTAAATTATCAAAATCGCTATGTGGAAACAACGCTTACTAAAATGAAAATTATTAAATAAAAGAACACAATCCACCACATAGGGTGTACATCACTACATGAGCAAGTTAATCTGTTTCCCAAGCAAACTAATCGCACATATAACAACGCACTATCGTCACGTTAAAGGAAGTAGTCAAGTTTGGGAAGTCAACAGGGAAAATAGGTGATAATTGAAGGAGAGGGGGGATGTGGAGGAGTGATATTTGGAGGAGTGATATTTGGCATGGCCCAGGGGCAAAAAAAAAAAAAAAAAAAAAGGGGTTAAAGTTTTTTTGGGGTGTTTTAACCCTCTCACCACGGAAGGCCTCTTGAACGCCCATAAAAAAAGCATATAACAGCTGCCCGGAAGGCCTCTTGAATGCCCAGTGGTTGAAAGCCTGTGAGCTTCGTGTGCGAGGCGTCGGTCCGACGCATGTAAACAACAGCCGGCTGGACCGACGCCCCGCATCTCCGGCCACAAGAAGGAGAGCGTCGCTTGTTCGTGTGTGCCTGTATGTTGTTGTTAAGTATCGAAAAGTGGTGTAAAGTGGCTGTTTTGGCCATAAAGTTATCTCCAATCAAATCATCATCACAGCTCAACCAGTTGACTTAATGCCATTCTACAGGTAAATAACACAGCTACGCTTGGGGATGCGCGGGAATGCGGGAAGCAGTCTGATTAACGAATATACGGTAGCCTAGCCTAGACGTTTTTCGGCCAAAACACCCGGGTTTCGAGGAATATATAATAATACATAGGGCTGGAGGGTTAAATGGATTTGTTTAGGCCCAGGATCTTAAGAGTCTTCCCGCAGCTCCTGGCTTAACTCCATAAGTAGGATCACCGGCTACAGGCACTCCTCACTTGAAGTATCCTCAGTTTATGTTGTTTCATTACCTCCGCCAACAGAGGTTATGTTTTTGCCTCCGTTTGTTTGACTGTAAATAAGATATCTCACAAACTTATGAACTGATATTAATGAAATTTGGTGGGCTAGGATATGCATCAAGGAAAAAGTGATTCAATTTAGGAGGCGATCCTCCGATTACCGCAAAATTTGGTGGGCAGATAGGATATGCACCAAGGAAGAAGAGGCGATCTGGATTTTGAGAATTTCCTTTGTCTTTATATTGTGTTTTTTATATTTTGCAAGTTTTACATTATATAATTTTATCATGTTATCCAAAGCCAGCATAGGTGGAGGTGTGTGTGCACTCTACCGAGTGCCCCTTTAGTTATTATATTGCTCATTAATTCTGGAACAAAATATATTTACTTGTTATAATTCATTATTTAATTGTAAATGAAACAGAATAATAGTCCATAATTGCAAGAAAATTATAAGTTTATGGTTTGAGGAACGTAACTACAACTCTTTAAGTGAGGAATTACTGTACAGTACTCAGCTTAGAAATCACCTCTGAAGGAATGCTATGATATGGTACTCAAGCTAATTATTGTGTACAGTATATATATTATGTATATGTGAGAGAGAGACAGAATATACAATCGCCTGCAATGAAAGATGGGTACTAGTACATATACATTTAGTGAACAATTCTGATACGCTTAGGAAATATTTTGATACATTCCCGTTAAATTATATCAGATTTATTAGTAATATGTGTTCTATTATATTAATGTTAATAATATATAGTTAATATAATATATATATTTCATATATAGAGCACAAGTGAATTTTTAGGGAAAAAATATGCACTTTTAAAGAACAAATAACCTGAATATAAACACCATATGAGGATGAGCACTTTATTGATAAGGTTTCCCATATAGTTGGTGGTGTAATGGTTTAGGTGCTATGTTCTGGGTGTGGTGTCCCGAGTTTGAATCCCGGGAGGACCATATGCTTTCATTAGTTTATTCAAGTACATTGGGGTTTGTAATTGATGATTAATGTTAAGAACGGGGTGTTACTTATAGCTTCATCCGGCCAAACGTAACAAGACTTGTCATTAAAGTGCTCCTCCTCATATGGTGTTTATATTCATTGTCAACTTTTCCGAGTTTATATTTATCAATAAACAAGCTAACTAAAAAAAAAATCAATAACAAATATTACTTAACCCTTCCTCCCCGGGCTGTCTTACCCAATGACGGGCGCCCCTACCCGGGCGATATGGCTGAAAAACGTCTAGGCCTAGGCTACCGTATTTATGTTTATTTTCACTGCTAGAACTTTCCCACTCATCTATAATCGTAGTGCGGTTTTCAATCTGTATTTTGGCATTGAGTAGAGCTCTGTAAGTCAACTGGTTCAGTTGTGATGACGATTTCAGTGGAGCCAATATTGCAGAGATGTTGCCAATATGGGGGCTTTTTAGACACTAATTTCGTCATGATGTCAGAACAATAACATTGAGGAGTCTTCTCCTTCTTGATTTCGGAGGTGCGCTGACGAACGCTTGGGTTTGTTGACATACGTCGTACGCACGGCGTTCGGACCAAGCTTAATTTGGCTATTAAGCTCATGCCTTAGATAAGGCATACCGGGTAGCGGCCCTTCTTTCGTGCTGTCCTTACCTAAGGCAGACCGGGTAGGAAGGGTTAAGGGTAGCCTACTTCCATCTCTCACGTGCTTCCCTGGTTAGTTCCTCAATCATATAAAAATAAGATACAACTAATGCGAGCATGGCGAGCAAGGGTTTAAGAGTTAATATTAACAAAACCAAGGTTATGCATTGTAGTTTGAGACGAGGCAATGTGGAAAAGAGCGGTGCATACCCATGTGCAGTGTGTGGAAAGGGAGTGGGCGTTAACTCAATTCAATGTAGCATCTGTCGATGTTGGGTACACCATGGGAGTAAAGGGGCCCCTGCCGAAGGATAAGTCAGAAATAGAGAAATTTGAGTGCGTAGTGTGCAAAGGCGAGCTTGTGTTAAGTGATGATCCTGTGGCTGTGAATTTTGGAAATGAGTCTTTGGAGCTGGTGAACAAGTTTTGTTACCTAGGAGATACCATCTCTGCCGGTGGTGGGGCCGAGGCTGCCACTGTTGCTAGAATTAGGTGTGGCTGGGGGAAGTTCAGAGAATTGATGCCAATCCTGACCATGAAAAGAATGCCTCTCCCCCTGAAGGGAAAGGTGTATGCCTCATGTGTTAGAAGTGCAATGACGTATGCCTCAGAAACATGGGCCATTAAAGTAGAGGATGTCAACAGAATGGAGCGTAATGAGATGAGAATGGTGAGATGGATGTGTGGGGCCAGGCTACAGGATAGAATAACAAATGTGGAGCTGAGGAGACGTTTAGGTATAAAGAGTATTAGCGAGGTGATGCGTACAAGTAGACTGGGATGGTATGGACATGTGGAGAGAATGGATGAACAAAATTGGGTGAAAAATGCAGGTCTGTGATTGTGGAGGGAGCTGCACCAAGGGGTGGACCGAGGAAGACCTGGGATCGGACTATACGCGCCGATCTCAAATCCAAGAACTTGACAAGTGAAGCAGCCCTTAACAGGGTTGCCTGGAATGCCGCCATTAGGACAAGAGACTGAAACTGCACTTATGTGTGGAACACTCAGTCTTAAAATTTTATGTATGTATGTATAAATGCTATAGAACATGGGGAAAATTATGATGGGTAACTAATATCTTCATATTAGGATAGACCAGCCAGTTTGTTAGCAGTGCTCCAATTATTACAAAAAATAAATAATTATACTACCCACAAAATCATCTATCTATCTATCTATTGCCTGACACCGTGATCCCCGAAGGGGTGGCCACGAACGAACCGCCATAATCTCCGACGCCTTGTTTCCCCCTGGCCCTGGGAAACCGGTTCCCGCTAAAGGATGGCCATGGCAGAAATGCCTACAGGCTACTTTGTCAAGGCATGCTTCCTTTGCCCGTGCCACAATGCCCCTTCCTCAATATAGGTTTCCACTTTCTTTTCCCATACCATAGGTCACTCACCTGACTCCCATATACTGTACTTTTCATCCATCAGAAACCTACATTATTATTGCATTTCTGTGTAATGTCGATGATTACTACTCCAACTTCCATATAATTTGAAACTCGCAAGTGGTCAATTCCCTCACGCGTCGCTGATTGGAACACTGCGTACAAATGAGTCTACCCTATTTCCCTCCTTGTATGAGCTAAGTTTTCTTTGAGTAACTATTCTTGTATAGAAATATAATATAGGCTATCAACTAGTTGGTCGGTACAAAAGAGGTACAGTATTTATATAAAGCAATACAAACACTGATTAACCCTTTGAGGAGCATGATGCGTTTGAAGGTTTATTCTGGCTACCATTAGATGATTTTATTTAGACTACAGAGAGAGAGAGAGAGAGAGAAAGATGTAATTTTATTAGTTCTTTTGCAGTTATCTTGTGTCGTCACAAATTTTTGGTTTGTTTATTTTGCAATTTAATTTGTCAGCCGACTGGTCCGGTGAAGGGAAATATGATGGGAGGGATTAGGATGCGGTATTTGAAGGACGACAATCAGAATTTACGAACTAAATTAATCGCCTTTAATTACTGGCAAATAGGGAAGAAGGTAAACGTTGGTGAAATAGCTAGGAGGTTACGGAGGGTATTATGTAATTCAAAGGGTTAGTTGAGACAGTATTTACCCTTTTCATTCCCACAGATCCTTCCAAAGCTATATCAAATCGTCTAATGATAGCCAGAATAAACCTTCAAAATGTGTCACAATCCTCAAGGGGTTAAGTTTAAATACTTAAAAAAATTTAAGGAAATTAACTTTGAATTAATGTATTCAACCTGTACTAACTTTAGGAAGATTAATATACATTGGTTACTCACCCTCGCCTTCACTTCTTAGTCTTCTTATTCTGTGGGGTGAAAAGGAAAGAAAAACGTTAGTTCAAACACAAGGCTCTCTATCACTTTCAACTTTGGGACAGACACTTGTTATAGGCAGCTTTTCCTTTTGTCACCTTCATATACATAGACAAAAATATATACTGTACCGGTATATACCTAAGCCATTCAGATAATTATAATCTATCTTCTTTATTATCAATTTTTATAAGTTCTTTTGCCTTACTTTGTGTCGTCCCAGTTTTGGTTTGTTTATTTTGCTAGTTTTACATTACAGTATAATTAATACAAGATTAAAAGAGAGTCCCCAGCAATGGCCATCCAAGCCCCACCAGCCCCTTTTAGTCGCCTTGTACGACACAGTAGGATACATGGGGCAATATTCTGTTTTCCTCCACCAAATGATGAAGGTCCTTGGTATGTGGCCTTGCAGGGAACCAACTTTATTTTTGAAACCAGAGAATTAGGTAAACATTTCTATGTATCAGTACCAATTAAGAAGTGATCAAATTTGTAGAATGTGAGATAATAATAATAAAACTATTTGTCAACAGCTCTCATAAGCCTGGGGTAGAATGTGAGAGATGAGGTTTAAGGAATAGACCACAAAAATTACAGCGGTTGATGCGTTTTTTTACCACCATGGACTCCCTGCTCAAGAGCTGGGCTAGGGTGGGTGCTCTGATGATCAGTGACTTCAGTGAACAGTTGCCACAGATTGCTAGGCCACGCCGTTCACCAACAACACTGGCGTCTGCCGAATAGCACACTGGCTGGGACGAGACTCGAACCATCAACCTAACGATTTGCAGGTGAGTGCTCTACCAACCCGGTTGCGCATGATCCAGAGTTCCAGAGCTCCCTTGTCACTCCACAGCAACCCGACTAATAAAAACTGACAAATAAAAAGAAACTGTATATGAAGAACTATCTGTAAAGTACATACCTTAACTTCAAACCTCAAGTGCTCTATAAACTCCACCTGGGCTGTAATCTTCTCGTTCAGGTCGGCCAAGTGTTCAGACATGGTGGAAATCTGTTCCTCATAATTTCTGGAAGGTAAAAAGGGGCATTGATGTGTGGAATGGGGTGTTGACTTCTGTATTTCGCTTCAAAATGGTAAAAAAATTATAGTTTAAATTATACATAATAGTTTACATTACATTAGTTTGCTTGGGATACAGATTAACTTGCTCATATAGTAATGTACACACTATGTGGTGGATTGTGTTCTATTATTTATATATTATTATTATTTTACGTAAGTGTTGTTTACACATAGCGATTTTGATTAGTTATTTTGTCTTTTTACTGTGTTCGTATACCTTTTGGTTTGTTTATTTTGCAAGTTTTACATTATAAATACATACAAGTTTAAAGACCTTTTTGTCCACAGAGAATGTAACGGTTATAGCAGACCGTAATTGCTACGTCCCCATCATAATATATCAGCCACTACAAAGACCTTGATTATGAAAATCTGGCCTTCGTATACAGTGGGCCCCACAAGGGTGCGGTTACCTAAGTCCGAGACATGCGCGCACCCTTGTAAAACGCACCCTTGGAGCTTAAGAACCTATGGGAAATTCACTATGTAGTCCGGGGACTCTTCAAACTTAACCTTTTTTTGCCCAATAACCCCTGAAAAACATGAACTAAGGAAAGAATACCTGCACAGTATAGAAATGTGATTAGATATTAGATAGAATAGGGGTATTACACTCACTTTGGATGGTTTATGTATGCGTGGAGGTTGGGATGTTGCTCTTACTGAGGGTCCGAGGCTGCCCCCATGCCCACACCAAAACGTCTACCCACATTTGCCTGTTTCTCACCTCTAGCCAACATGTCTAGTAACTGTTTTTTCTGTTCTAAATCAAGAACTTTCACTTTGTTTTGGTGGGTAACACGATCGCCCTGGGCGGTGGGTTTAGGGGCAGCAGGTGTAAAATGCCCCCATGTGGGCATGGGGGCAGCCTCGGACCCTCAGTAAGACCAACATCCCAACCTCCACGCATACATAAACCATCCAAAGTGAGTGTAATACCCATATTCTATCTAATATCTAATCACATTTCTATACTGTACAGGTATTCTTTCCTTAGTTCATGTTTTTCAGGGGTTATTGGGCGAAAAAAACGCACGCTTTGTTTTTTTCGCACCCTTGGATTATAAGCACCACACGGACATCTGCCGCACGGTTGGAGAATCGCACCCATTTAGTGCGCACCCTTGCGGGGCCGACTGTACTGTAGATGCGAAGTATGTAGAGTGTCGCGCTAATAAGTGATGTCTCGGCACCCAATTATGTTTTGATCAATAATTGGTATCTTCTTTTTGAGTGAGATATACGAACCATGTTCCTACACTTACCCACCCTATTTAACATCTGACAGACATTAATAAATACATCACAGAGCAAGCCAAACGTAATAACAGCTGGGACATCACTTATTAGCGCGTTTGTACGGGCACATACCCCATAGATTGGAAATATTAGCTCAATTATTCTAGTCGTGTTTGAGTTATAGGGTTAGTGGTCAGGGTTTTTGCCCTAATTATAATGAATAGACTATAGATTTAGAATGACGAGTATAGAAATCCCAACCGCTACGGGACTCATAACTCAAAAAGGAACTGGAGCAATTGGGATATCTCTGCCATTTGTGAAGAGTCAAACAGTAAATAGATGTGAAAACCTACCACCCATTTGCTCCAGCCCTTCCTGAAAAAACAATAATAAGAATACAAATAATAATAAAATAATAATAATCCTCATCATCATCTCCGACGCCTTGTTTCCCCCTGGGAAACTCCCGCTAGAGGATGGCCATGACAGAAACGTCTCCAGGCTACTTTGTCAAGACATGCCTCCTTTGCCCGTGCCACAATGCCCCTTCCACTACGTGGAATTTTTCTTCAATATATTTTTCCACTTTCTTTTCCCATAGCCTACTAATAATAATACTAATACTAATAACCATTGTAGTACAAAATACAAGAACAACAAACACTAAATTGGAATAAACTTCCTACAAACACTTGATCACAAAACAAACCCCAAAAAACTCTACAAAACACTAAACAGCATCACACTTTCCAACAGCAACACAACACAATCACATGCTGCAATCACAACAACAGACTCTACTCCTTCATGTAAACAACAAGCAAACACTCTCATCAATCACTTCTCACATGTCAGCCACCTAAAACCTCACAAAGACGACCGACGTGTCATCCGACGTAAGAGACAATTCCCCACAGACCCTGACTATACACCCTTCACCAATCACCAGACAAAGCATATCATCAACAATCTCAAGCACTCACCCGCCTGTGGCCTAGACAACATAAGCAACATACACCTCAGACCACAAGGCATACAAGCACTCACTAACATATCAAACTACAGCTATTCACACAACACAATACCAGACATTTGGAAGCATGGTATCATCATCACATTCCCCAAACCCAACAAAGACCCCACGCTACCCTCCTCCCACCGCCCCATCACACTCCTTTGCTCCCCCTCCAAAGTCATGGAACGCCTAGTATTAAGATTAGTATAAAGATTTATTAAAAAACGATTTTAATAACCCATATTTTAACTTCCCTGTTTTAAACAGAAGACCTGGTAGACACGGTAATAGAAGACTAAATACATTTAATAAAAAGAAAAGCAGGTCTGATATTATAATTATTGTTAATAATTTATATTCATTATATCGAAATTTCGGAATTAAAAAATTAAAAGATTCATTGAAAGGCCTACAAAAGAAAAGTTTTGCTCCTTTTATAGAAAATATTCTAAATAATAAACATAATTTCACAAATAAATTTAAGAATATAGTCTTTGCTTTTATGGGATATATTAGAGCTAATTCTAAGAAATCCAAAGATAACCGTATTAAAGATAAAGTCCTGTCCACTTTAAATTATTCCTCTAAAATTTTAGACAAAATTAATGTTAACAGTCTTATTAATTCAAAGAAAGTTAAGTCCATATTACCAGATGGTTGTAAAGATTTCAAACCATTAATAGTGTATTCATATGAACGACCTGTTGGGTCTATTATTTGTAATTATAATAAAGTTTTAGGAAATCTTTCAGATAATGATATTTTCAATAATAATAAATGCGTGTGTGAAAGAGTCATGGATATGCCAGCTAGCAGACGTGATGCACTAGCAAAGTTCATTTATAGTCCGATATGTCACATATTAACAGGTGATGTAGAACTAGTTAAACATTTTGCAAACGACAAATTAGCGGAGCTATGTCGTAAAGGGTTTAAATTTAGAATAGGGAGTAATAAAGTAACATGGGACATAATTTTAAAAGATATTGTTTTTTCAGTCAATAAATTAAAAGATAAATTGTTAAAAATTGCGTGCTGCAATGCGAGAGAACTAGAAGCATGGTCTAAATTATTAATTAAGTTAATTAGAAATAAAATTTTCTCGCTTAAAAATGAATTTAATCTTTCAGATTTTATAGACTATAATTATAATAAGCTTAACCCTCCAGCACCGGCTATTTGGCCGAAAAACGTCTAGGCTAGGAGCTTAAAGCTGATTTAATAAATTTACATAAACATTTTGTAATCACTACAGTAGATAAAGCCAGCAATAATTATAGCTTCACATGTAAGAAATTTTATCTTGAAAATATGAAAAAAGAATTAGGTATTAAGGGTAACATATTACGTAAAAATATTTGCGGTAATTCTGTTTATGAAATTCAAAATAATCTGAATATTGATAACTTAATCGATGAACATACCAAGAAAAATATAATATTTGATATTAAACTTTCTGATAAGAACAAGTGCATTGCAAAATTATACATGTTACCTAAATTTCATAAAAGACCTTATAAATATCGCTTTATTGCCGGAGCAAAATTTGCTACCACTAAAACTCTATCAGAACAAGTAGTAAATTGCTTAAAATACATTAAAAGTACTCATAAAAGATATTGTAATACCATCATGAGAAGAACTGGCATTAACTATTATTGGAGTGTTGACAATTCGTTAGAAGTTATTGATAAAATAAATACCATGCCGAAAGTTACCTCGGTACATAGCTTCGACTTTTCAACTTTGTATACCAATTTGCCTTTAGATTTAGTATATTCAGAGCTTTGCTTTATTATAGATTTGCACTTTGACAGGTTCGTTAGGAATGGTAATTATTTCATAAATGTTTATACATATTTTAATAATGCATCACTTAGCTCTACTCCCACTAGTTCTGTATATTTTGATAGAACTAAACTTAAAGATGCCCTTAAATTCCTCCTTTTCAATACTTATGTTAGATTCGGGCCGTACATTTTCAAACAAATATTAGGAATTCCTATGGGTGGAAATGCTAGCCCTTTAATTGCAGACTTATTCTTGCTTGCTTTAGAATTTAAATATATAAGACTTAGTTGACAGTAGCAAGAAAAATAAAATTCCAGAAAAATTAGCACTTGCTAAACTGTTAAGTAATAATAGTAGATATATTGATGATATTCTTGTTTGCAATTTGTTAAATTTTAATCAAGTTGCTAAACTTATTTACCCTAATTCTATTCCCCTCACACAATGTAACGTAAATTATAAAGTTGAAAATTTTCTTGATATAAATATAGAGATTGTTAATGAACAGTGCATACTTAAAGTATATCACAAAGTTGATGATTTTAATTTTAACGTAATAAACTTTCCTTTCCCTAGTAGTAATATCGATAGTAAAATCACTTATAATTGTTTTTATTCCCAATTAATAAGATTTTGTAAAATCTGCACTAAAGTAGATGACTTTTGGGCTAGAGCTAGGTTACTATACAGACTCTTAGTGGACAGAGGTTTTGAGGCAAGTAAATTGTTCCATAAATTTAATCTTTTTAGGGTCAATTATTGTGACTGTATTCTAAAATTTGACATCAATAATTTTAATCAAGCATTTTTAACTTGAAGTTTCTTGTATAACCTCTGCTTACTTTTTGTCTGTATTTATTGTTTATCTTTTTCTTTTTCTATTATTATTATTATTATTATTAATATTGATGATTTTTTAAATTTATTGTTCTTGTTAAAAGAGTACTCTTTGTTTAAATCTGTTGTTACTTCATATTTTGCAATTATTTCTCTTTATATTATATGTATTCATTGTCGATAGTATCAATTGCTTACTTTTGCGATTTCCTTAGTTTATTTGTGCTATAAATGTAGGTTATTTGTAGGGTAGTTATTTATAGGGGTCACTTGAGGCATGCTATGCTTACAGGTACCTACCCGATAGCACTATCGTTAGTGAGTGCTGTACTGTATTTTATATATTATTTTGTAATAGTATAGATATCTTATCAATATTTGTATTTTTTACTATTGTTAATGTCTTGTCATGTTGCAAATTTGATTTTAAATAATATTTTGACATTTAACATGTAGTTTCTTTATTCATGCAGAGTTTAGTAAAATTTGCCAGAACGTCCCGGACTTCCCAAACTTGACTACTTCCTTTAACGTGACGATAGTGCGTTGTTATATGTGCGATTGGTTTGCTTGGGAAACAGATTAACTTGCTCATGTAGTGATGTACACCCTATGTGGTGGATTGTGTTCTTTTATTTAATAATTTTCATTTTAGTAAGCGTTGTTTCCACATAGCGATTTTGATAATTTAATTTGACTTTATATTGTCCTTGTCCCAATTTTGGTTTGTTTAGTTTGCAAGTTTTACATTTTAATTACAACTAATTACACCTGACCTACCCCTAGCTCCAACACAACATGGCTTTAGGCCACTGCACTCCACAAACACTCTTCTCACAGACCTTACACAAAGAGCTTTCGACGGCATCAACTCAGCTAGACCACCACACAGATCACTATTAGCCACACTCGACATTAGTAAAGACTTCGATGCCATCCCCCGCCACAACCTAACAAACATGCACAACACAAAAAGGTGGCTGGCCAACTTCCTAGCAGGCAGATGTGCACACATATCTTTTGCCGGTCAGTCATCTAAAATCAGAAACTTTCCAAACGGAGTCCCACAAGGATCCGTCCTATCGCCCGCACTCTTCACTCTGTACATGCACGATATAACTACACCCAATACGCCCCAAATAAACTTAATAGCCTCCTATGCAGATGACATAACACTCACATGCACACACCATGACCCAAAAAGAGCAACAGATCTCCTTCAACCCTATCTCAACACACTACATGGCTGGTGCACTACAAACAGACTTAATCTAGCCCCAGCCAAATCCACCGCAACCCTGCTCACAAGTTGGACAGAACACGAATACATCCCTCAACTCACCATAAACAACACACCCCTAACACATACACACACACCCAAAATCCTAGGAGTAACATATGATACTCATATGACATTCAAACAGCACACCACAAACATTAAAAAGAAACTGACACCCAGACTTAACACCCTCAGGTCACTTGCTCACACAAAATTTGGACACAACAAAGAAACTACCACCACAGTATATAAACAATACATAAGATCAGTGATGGAATACGCAAGCCCAGCCTGGGCTTCTAACCTAGCTGAAACACATCATAAGACCTTACAGACTATTCAAAACAAAGCCCTGAAGATCATTACAGGCCAAAATCCTCAAAGTCAAAGACCATCTGGACATGAGAGGCACTCAATTCCTGGCAGCAGCCTCCACGAACCAAGACCACCCACTAAACTACATGGCAACACACCCACAGACACCAAGAAATATCAAAACAACACCCAGCACACGGTATCACACACAATTATTGTCCTCTCTCCCTCCCTGCCCACCCCGAACCAACTTCCAGAAGCACATCCATACTCATATCTCTCACCGATCCATCCACTCACTCACAGACAACACGCAGCTGCATGCACGACCTCCCGAAATCCATCCTTCCGAATCCTCCCTTCCTCGCGAGGACAGAGTCCACCTGGCCAGGCTGAGATGCGGACACCATCCAGCTCTCCTGAGCTATCAGAAGTGACTGGATGACTCCGTTGTCGACTCCTGCCCGGGATGTAACACAGCACCCCATACCATTAAACACATCATAGAAGACTGCATTTCACACAACCACTTACGCCAACAACACAATCTACACTCAATGAGAGCTCTGTGGGAAAGCCCGATCGTGGCCATGGCCTTCCTCAGGGACTCGGGGCTGTTCGGCCAGGCAGCTTAGGGAACAACAACAACAACAACCATTGTAGTACCCACCTTGAAGTAGTCTGTAGTGTTTCTTTGAGTTGGTTAACTCTTTCCCTCTGGTTGTCCACCTCCAGTTCGCTAGACAACAACCGGTTCTCCTCGGTCACCGTTAACCGCTTCATCAGAGCTTCACACTGTGTTAACAACAGTCGGTATAAGCTTTATACTGTGTACACTCGGTCAGAGACGATCATCTCTGACACATGGATATAGTTGCAGGCAGAGGTGCCAAACCTATCAAGCTGTACACACCAGATGATCAGCGTAGGGGTGCAGATACATTTTTGACCGAGTGTACATAAGTCAGTTAAAATGTAAAACTTGCAAACTAAACAAACCAAAATTGGGACAAGGACAATATAAAGTCAAATTAAATTATCAAAATCGCTATGTGGAAACAACGCTTACTAAAATGAAAATTATTAAATAAAAGAACACAATCCATTAATAGCTTCATACTACAGTATATACATACCAATCAGTTTAACCCCTTCTCTACCGGCGACACCTTATTAAGTTTATTCTAGCTATATTTAGACAATTTTGTACAGTTTAGGATCTGTAGTAGTAGAAAGAGTTAAAGTGATATAGGTCAAAGGTTGTTAATTGCTGGAGGCCCTTTTTAAACTGAATAAAATTGTCTAATAGTAGCCAGAATAAAGTTAAAAGGACGGTGACGGTACAGAAGGGGTTAAGCTTCATACTCTGTATACTGTACATACCAATCAGTTTAGGTTTCACATTATATACACAAGTTGTTTAAGCTTCTCTTGAATTATATATTAAATAACGATGGACAATATAATTCAGTCACTGCTGAACCATTTGATCAGAGCCTCACACTGCATACAAAAGTTAATTTATGCTGCACTCTGTATACACAATTTTATTACATTCTGATTAATGTTGGACAATTTAATTCAACTAACAAAGAAGTTTCAAAACTCTCAACTGCATTCAACACACAAGTCATAACTGATCTTAGCACTTTCAATATGATGGTGTGATTTAAAATTTATTAAATGAGTTTAGATGTGAAGTGGGTTGGTGTAAAAAACATAATAATATAAGCTTACACTACAGTGGAGCCCCCATCCTAGCTGCTAATCGGTTCCGCAGAAATGGAGCTAGGATTGAAACAGCCAAGATCGGGGCACTGTTCTTATTCGGAAAATTTTAATCGTTCCGTGCTCATGCCAAAATTTCCGTCTTTTTCTATTTTTTGCCTATGAAAACATGTTTTATTGTACACAAATTAAATTTTATGCATTATATAATAATAATAAAGCAGACATGGCTAAATAAAAGACCTAACCTTAATATATAGACATGTTTAATTAAACAAAACCTAAATCTTATGCATTGTAAATAATAATAAAGCAGACATGGCTAAATAACAGTCCTAACCTTAATAAAAAAAACATTCCTTGAAATAAAGACATTGTAAATACTGCACAGTAATACATATTTTAGGTTTGGTTAGGCTAGTTAGGGTTGATTAGTTAGGTTTCCAAAAATGTTTAGGATGATTACCTATGTAGACATGGCAAAATAACATTCCTCACCATAAAATTAAGATGATGAAGGGAAAATTGGGGCTCCGAGGCAGACCCCAGTGAAGATGGGGGGGCCTTGGGGGCTCTTGAGGCAGACCCCCAAGGCAGGGCGAGGTCAGCTATTCAGCCCCGGCCCCACTAACTCTGTTAGGGGCCTCGCCACTCTCCTCCCTTGCTGCCTCCTCAGCCGCCGAACGAAGCACATCCACTCTACGTTGGTTGTCGATTCCAGCCATGTTTTCTGCCAAGAAGCCCGAGAATTCATCTTCAATGAGAAGAGCCCGAACTTCCATAACAGCATCTTCAGTTGGCACAGCATCATGTTCAGCAGACCCTTGAGCCTGCACGGGGCCTTCAACATGCTCTGTGGCCCTGAGCCTCTGCATGTAGCGGGTTATTAGAGCTTGGTGCACGGGGCCTTCAACGTAATCTATGGCCCGGGGCCTCTGCATGTAGCGGGTTATTAAAGCCTGCTGTCCTTCATTAATCCGCTTGTTGAAAACCTCTTCGATGATACTCTTGATGCCTTTGATGTGACCCAGAACCGCCTCTTTCTTGTTAAATTCCAGCGACTCCGCCTCCTCATAGAAAGATTCACAATCTACAATCCAAGATGACAACGTTGACGTCGTTGCTGCTCGATTTTCTTGTGTGAGTTGCTCCTCCTGATCTTGGTTCCCCTCCTCCTCTTCTGGCAGCTCCAAATCTACTTCCTCTATCATATCTTGTATGGGCTCGAGCTCGGGTCTGTGGTTAACCATTTCATAAATTTCTGCAATTGTGACATCGGCAAACCCTGGGACTGGGATCTGCCGCATCACCTCCAAGGTCCCTGCCAACAAATCATCTCTTTGCTGCCTGTCTTGCTGACTGGCGACGAGTTCAGGCAGCAAGGGTTTCCAAGCATGAATGAATGTGGGGACAGTCAGCTTACCCCAAGCACCAACAAATGCCTCCACTGCCTTCCTAATATTAAATTGACGCCAAAACTGTTTAACTGTCATGATACCGGATTCTGAAGAGTGGCTGGGATCATCTGAGTCGCTAGAATCTGAAGAGTTTGGATTTGGAACAAAGTTGTCTGACTCGTCTCCCAGCTGCCTGATGGCTTGAACCTCTTCAAGGGGTTATCAGTGCTTCTACGCATCCTAGCATGCACTTCTTTGTAAAATAAAATCTTTGTGTTTGCAATAACCTCCTGGTCCATTGGCTGAATTTTTGAGGTGGTGTTGGGGGGCAAAAAAAAAAAAAAAAAAATTGAACAGCGGGGTGGCGATCAACAAGAAAGCGGGCATGACCAGGAGCGTTATCCATAAATAGGATACAATGGAAGTCCAAATTATTGGCTTCACAATGGGCTTGAGCGTCGGGCACAAAGTGATTGTCAAACCAGTCAAGGGAGACAGACGAGGTCATGTAGCCTTTGGCATTTGATCGCCAAAAGTATCCTGGGAGCTTCTCCATGTTGACATTTTTGTAGGGCCGTGGATGTTTGGAGTGATAAAGGATGAGAGGGGGCATCCTATGTGTTCCAGCTGCATTGGCTGTCAAAAGAGCAGTGGATTAAATCTATCCTTGGCCATTTTCACCCCCTTGGCCTGCTTCTGGGCTGAGGAAATATATGTAGATTTAGGGGACTTTTTCCAGTAGGCCCCTGTTTCATCACAGTCTACAGCCTTGGCATGACCCGTTCTGGTCAGAATCTCTGGAGCCATGTATTCTATTGTACCACAGAATGTGTGCGTCACTGAGTCATCCTGTATAGGGGAAGAGTATTATAATTAATCACTAACTTCTATACCTCAAAAACTACATGAGTTATCGTGCTAATATTTCTACCAATCATATGATAAACAAGTACAGTATGGAAATTCACAGCCAATTTGCTCTAGCACTTTTATAGTTACAGAGGTTAAGTGTAAAGATGTTTAGATGAATGGATTATACATATAAATACAATAAATACTGTAATGGCAAACATACACAATACTGTATTGGTATGATGGCATCAGCATCACTTAAAAAGGCACTCCATGTTTTGCAGGCTTGGATGGTTTGGGCATGTGGAGAGGATGGATGAACTAAGTTTTGTTAAAAGATGCAAGTCTGTGAATGTGGAGGGAGCTGCACCAAGGAGTAGACCAAAAAGACTTGGGATCAGACCTTACGGGTTTATCTTGAATTGAAAAAACCTGACAAGTAAGGCAGCTCTGAACAAGGCTGCCTGAAACGCCGCCATTATGATGGGAGACCGGAACCGCACTTCGCATGGAGCACTCAGTGATGATGATGCAGTTTTTACCACCATACACTCTCTGCTGAATAGCAAGGCTAGGGTGGGTGCCCTGATGAATCAGGGACTTAGTGAATAGTTGCCACAGATTGCTAGACCGCACCGTTCACCAACAGCACTGACGTCTGCCAATAACACACTGGCTGGCCCGAGGCTCGAACCGCCAACCTCACGGTTAGTAGGCGAACGCTCTACCAATCGAGCTACGGCCTGTGCACAGTCTTTAAATTTATGTAGTGTAACGGTATGCATGCATGTATATCTAATCAATCCTCTCAACATGGCCTATCTCAATCTACTATAGTAGCGCCAACGAACTTGACATAAATCTCGACATGTCAGCTCGATTACTTTCATTCATTTTGAGTTATTAGAAGTTAAGGGGTCAAGATTATTGTCAAGTTCGTTGGTGCTACCTATAGTACACTCTAAGATATATATCCTAGCCCAATATGAACCCTCGAACAGCAAAATGAATCTTCAAAATGTAAATAGGTAAAGAATTAATTAAAAGATTCAAGTCAGTTCGGGAGAGCTTGGAAAACTTTGGCCATGATTAATGTCCAAGAGTGTACACCTCAACTCACCGCCACTTTCTCAACTCTAATTTGATCTTATTGAGGTATATAAACTTCCATCTCACTATGCTCACTTTAGTACAGTATGTTAAAGTCCATGGCTATCACCCTCTTTAAATTTACCCTCCGGATCCGGGGGCCCTCATATGAGGAGGTTCGCTGTGTCCGGGGCCATTTTCGTACAGTCAAGCTTCATAATTCAGTAGCTACTGATTGAGGCCACTTAGAGCAGTCAGGTTTTTTGCAAATTGTAGAACATCTTGTTGTCTGTAGACTGCCATTGAGATGACATCGCTACGATGCGTGGTTGCCGAGTTATGATGATTTTAGCGCCGCTTTACCTCATATGAGGCCTCCCGGACTCCTAACCAAAATACGTTTTGCCTCATATGAGGCCTCCCGGATCCCAAGGGTTAACTGCCCATAAGCAGCACACCTTTTATGCATGAAATACACAGCATTAATAATAGGAAAATCATTTATAAATAATTAAATAACAAAGACAAATATTGAGAGAACCGACATTGGAACCTAACATCACGGAAGCTAGGTAAGAGGTTGTCACTCATTACCCACACATAATATACATATATAATAAATAATAAATTCAGAAGGAAGTAAAGTAACAATGACAGAGAGAAATGATATACATTGTATGGTAGGTACCTGAATCTTTTCCTTGCACAGTCCAAAGTCAATCAGCTTGACGTGACCAAATGAGTCCAGGAGAATGTTCTCGGGTTTGAGGTCCCTGTAGATGATGCCCTCAGAGTGTAGATTGATGTTCCAATGCTAGGATGATCTCGGATATGTAGAAACTGAAAACATTAATACACAAAATTAAGGATGCTAAAGAATACTTGGAGAAATAATACCTAATTGTAGTTTACAGGTTGTTGTCCCGTCTCTCAGTCTACGTTCATCCAATTTTTTTCTTGAAAATATGGATGTTCCTTGCCCCTACCACCTCCTCCTCCAGCCTATTCCATTTGTCAATACATATATAGGGGAAGCTAAACTTCCTGATATCGTTCTTGCAGGTAGGTCTTTTTACTTTGTAGCTGTGTATCCATAATTATTATTATATCCTCCCTATCCAGCCCTAGGGTGCATTTGTACATCATTATCATGTCTCCCCTCTCTCTCCTCTCTTTTAGACTCGGTAGATTTAATTTGTCTAGCCTCCCTTCATATGGCAGTTCTCTGAGACTTGTTTAAAGTCATTCTCTCGGTAACACGAATCTATTTATTCGCGGACACATTAAGCTCTGAATAACATAGAACATTTCCAATCTACCACAGAATCGACTCGGCCCTGTGACATCACGTTCGGGTCCGATTGCCCTCCCGCCCGGTTTGTTTATCTCTGTTACTACTCTCCTTGGCGCGGTTGGGGGGCTTCGGGGCTGGCGACTGGGCTTGATGGGGGATGGTTGTGGTCATTTCCCTTCCTATCTCCCCTCGAGCTTTCGTCGTCAGCTTGACTAATTTTGAGTAGTTTTTCCATTTATCTTTCTATGTTTTTCCCCTTCTATTCTTATTCTGTCCCATTCGGTTGTCCTCGGGCAACCCTAATAGCTCATGTCTCCCTGGCCTGGCTAAGTAGCAGACTCCTGACCTGATTTGTCTCTTCGGTTGCTGTTGTGGCCGGACTGACTTGATTCCCTTCGGTAATGCATTTTTTGCTTCTCGATGTGATTTTTTCTACCTTCGACCTGATCACTTCTTGGTTGGTGTTGCGGTATAGCAGTTTTTGCCTCATCCTTCGGCCCTGCCCTATAAGGGGCTCATGTGGTCCGGCTGAACTGGTGAATTGTCTTGCCTGCCTCGATTTGTTCCCCTACTGCCCTTCCCTCTCTATCTTGACTCATTTAGTTATATATCTTGATAGAATCCTTTGGGCCAGCCCTATGAGTTCTTTTATGAAGCTCAGTGGTCGGGTTAAACTATTAAAAAAAAAAAAAAAAAAAAAAAAAAAAAAAAAAAAAAACTCTCTCTGTCGATCTGCGTGTACCTCAATATTCTCAGTGATTATGAGGATCTCTCCCACTGTTACGTAACTGCTATGCCTCCCCCATTACCTTATTATATTTCTATGATGTGTGAAGTGTACTTTATTTGGGTGCTTTGGCTGGGACAAAATAGGTAATAAACGGGACTTTGGGATTTTGGCTGGGATATTATTATTAATTCCCATAAGGTAAAGGACTTGACAGGGCCGCCTAGAAAGCTGCCATTTAGGACGTGAGACTGTAACCACATTCTCTGTGGACAAAACGGTCTTTAAACTTGTATGTATGTAAGGCATGTTGTTTCGTTAACATGCTTTTCGATAACACAAAGGGACAAAGGAACGAAATTACCATGCTACCGAGAGTATGACTGTATTTGTAATAACACGACAGATTGAAAGGGATCTGCCTTGTGTGAGCCAATCCAGATGGTCTAAACTGTCATGCATTATATCAACATATTTTGCTGTCATCCCGGGAGGATAATATGCTTTCATTAGTTTATTCTAGTGCAGTGGTCTTCATTGCGCGGCTCGTGAGCCAGTGGCGGCTCGCTATGACCTGATTGGCGGCTCGCAAGAGAGGAGAGAGAATTTCAATATTTGTACTGCAACTGCCTTGTGTGGGCCGATCGGCTTTTTGCAGACTCCCATTTTCTTTTGTTCTCATGTTTCTATATATTTGTTTTCTGCTTATCCTTGTGGCTTATTTGCCTTATGGCTTATGCGGCTCTCACTCTGAATATGTCCTGAACTTTTGGCTCTCTTGAAAAAATTAGTGAATAACACTGTTCTAGTACATCGAGGTTTGTAATGGAGGATTAATGTTAAGAACGGGGTGTTCCTTAATTTGGGTATAATTTCTCCTTAAGTTATAGATTACTGTAATTCATTATCAAGATCAAGACAGTACCGGTACTCAAAGGATTCTCTGAAGGTTCTAAACACACTACAGGTAAAGAATGGTAGAGACATATGCTTGGCTGCTTGTTACTGTAGTGCTAATCTCAGTGTCACTGATCTTTTGAGCCTTTGGTGATAATAGTTACACAACCTTGTATTAAATTGTAAAACTTGCAACACAAACAAACCAAAACAGGAACTTCACACTATAAAGATAAAAGGTTAACCTGCATTGAAGATTTAGCAAAACAATATTATGAAATAATAAAAAAATAAGACTGAACTAACCAAGCAGTGTCTTCCATAAATATTCCTTCACGTTCCAGATGCATGAACAGTTCCCCACCAGACAGATACTCCAGGATCAGGTACAGTTTACCACCGGTCTGGAAGGCGTATACCAGGTCCACGATGAACGGGTGCTGCAATAATAGAAGTATACATCAGACACTTTACAAGAACATACATACCAATGTTGTTCCAAAACAGATTGAGTGTGAGAGGGAATGAAGGGAAATGTGCATGAAGTTGCATTGTTTTGGCCATTTAATAATTTCCCCAGGGGCATAATGGAAACTATGAAGCATTAAAATAAAATATATGAAACTAAAAAAACTTAACTGAAATGCATGCTGAACACAACAAAGAAAACATTAACCACAAAAATAGCAAAACAGAATCGCTTTAACTTTGTAATTTCATACAAAAACAACACTAACTTGATTACGAGACTAAATCTGTACAGACAACACAATAACAAACTCCGACTCTTCTTCTTGTTTTCGGAGGTGCGGTGTCACAAAGACAGGCTTTGTTTACATACGTCGGACACACGGCTAAACACGCTTAAAACCCTCCAGCCCCGGCTACGCATTACATAAATATTCCCCGAAATCCGGGGGTTTTGGCCGAAAAACGTCTATGCCTAGGCTACCGTATCTTTGTTATTCTGACTGCTTCCGCATTCCGCGCATCCCCAAGTGTAGATGTGTTTCGTACCTGTAGAATGGCGTTAAGTAGAGCTCTCTAAGTCAACTGGTTCAGTTGTGATGATGATTTCATTGGAGATAACTTTATGGCAAAAACAGCCACTTTACACTACTTTTCGATACTTAACAATAACATACAGGCACACACGAACAAGCGACGCACTCCTTCTTGTGGCCGGAGATGCGGGGCGTCGGTCCAGCCGGCTGTTGTTTACATGCGTCGGACGTACGCCTCGCACACCAAGCTTACAAGGCTTTAAGCTCATGGGTATTTAAGAGACCTTCCGGGTAGCTAGGGTGTGTTTTTTATGGGTGTTTAAGAGCCCTTCCGGGTCTGATGGTTAATAGGCTTTCAAGCTTACAGATTTTAAAATGACACCCGGGCTCCTGCCCATCTGGTGTCATTTTAAAATGCTGCCCGGGCGGGAAGGGTTAAAGCGAGTGTCGTCTAATTTTAGCGAAACGCATGGCACTTAATAGGCACTTGATAGAATGAGGGAGACCCGGGTCTTCCAATAACGCGAGGTTGTGTGTCGTCCATAAACTTGCGTATTGAGGGTCCTGACTGTATGTAGGTATGCCTCCTTAATAATCACCATATTTTAAGTAGTTTGATTTTTACACTAGCCAACATGGACACAAAATTCACTTAAAAGTTGCAATGCTTTGTTATTTAGTTTATCATTAAGCAATAAATAGTGCATAATTAGAGCACAAGACTTTAATAATACTTCTTATCTAACAGGGCCTCAGCTTTTAATAAGTCTTAACCAGTGTAGAGTTATACAGATGAAGCAGAACTATAGTGTGTGGGACGGTGACTGTTTATAGCTTCAAGGTAAATAATAAGAGAGTTAATCTATTACCAGGTTTGCAAACATAGAATTTATCATAAACTTATAAACTAACTTTTAATAGTGATTAAATTATATAAACTAACTTTGGGATGGATGTAGAGTTCGGGCATATGGTCGTCATAGGGCGATCGCCGCGGTCGCACTTACGTTCCCGTCTATTTCGACGCTATATTTTCTGCTATTTGCCCCCTGTCATTACTACATGAATACTAGGTTTAGGTTAGGTTAGGTTAGGTTAAAATAGACGGGAACATGATGGGAAAGGTCCGACGCCACTACGCGTAATGTAAACAAAGATGGCGGTACGCCCGCTCACTATATCCTACCCCTAAATTTTAATAGTGACTAAATTATAATGTAAAACTTGCAAAACAAACAAACCAAAACAGGGACGACACAATATAAAGACAAAAGAACTTATCAAAATCGCTATGTGGAAATAACACTAAAATAAAGGTAAGCTGCCCCAACTGTAACTTGAAAACTTAATCCTTGTACTGACCTTAACAGCTTCCAAAATATTCCTCTCAGCTTTGGTGTGAGCTGTGTCCTTCTGGTTCCTGACGATGGTGGCCTTCTTCAACACCTTCATGGCAAAGATGTTCCCGCGGCCACGACCACCACTCATCTTTCTAACCTGTAAAAATAAAGTCACGTCAACCTTTTCTCTAGCACATAATATAGGCTGTGATGACACTTCTGAATGAAAGCTTCATAGTGGGCTCTTACTTAATCATCTTGGAGGATTTTTGGAAGCTCACACAAACAATGCGAGTACTGTACTATACATACAGGTAAGTTTTTTAACCCCAGCCAATAATTGGACCCACAATCTTAGACGTACGTACAAGACAGGCATCTAATCAACCATGTTCAGCAGGTTATAGCATAGTTGTTGTTGTTGTTCCCCAGGCTGTCTGGCCGAACGGCCCCAAGGTCTCGAGCAAGGCCAAGGCCACAAACGAGCGCCCCCACAAAATCCTCCCTGCTTACCACTAACAAAGCCCGGGTGACCGAAGCCACTCCAAGGCAGGGAGCTAAGGAGGGCGCGGAAACGCCCGGGAAACCAAAGCCCCACCCAAGGCCCTGTGCCCCTCAGCAATTATGAAGGGAAAAATGTGACGCTTTGGCTCCGAATCTGCCAACTTCTAGGTTATAGCATAGTTGATAATATGCCTGGCTCTTATTCCTAAGATGATGGGTTTGATTCTAAGCTGGGACAAGAAACATCTCAAAAGATAGGTGCTGATCTATCTATCTATTGCCTGACGCCGTGATCCCCGAAGGGGTGGCCATGAACGAACCGCCCCCATGCACCTCTGTCCCCAGTCAGTCGACGCCCCTCCCCCCAACCAGCACCGCCTTCGTTCATGTAGTTCCTCACTCCATCCTTCCACCTCATATTCGGTCTACCTCTCCCCCTCTGTCTGACAGGTGCTGATCTTTCGGGTACCTACCATTGCTAAGCTATTAAGGTCATAAGACCTCATATGGGCTGACTCTGGGGGTATGGAGCGAAAGGAGATAGCCGAGTTGGAGGGGTTAATGATGTTTTGGAGTAGATGAATGTCTTGCTACTCTTTTAGTAAATTGTTGCACAAACCCCTGCTGCCATGAAAGGAATGCTCATTTGGACAATGACTGGGGGAGACAATCCCACATGACAAACCTCTGGTGCCTTATGGGGAATGATCTCTATGAGCACCGCACTAAAACAGCACCACTGCTTCCTATTGGCGGCCTGAGAACTGAAGCTGTAACTTATTTTGGAACGTACAATTTTTAAAGTACTGGTATAGCTAAAATACTTCAAACAATAATACTAAAAATACAATAATTACCTGGAAGACTTTACCATATCCGCCTTTACCGAGCACTTTGAGTAGCTGGAAATCTGAGGGTCGCACCTTCTCCGTACTAGGGTTAACTGTACTGTCTGAAAGCTGGAGGGTCTCGATGCCCTCAGCCCTGCAAAAATAATACACATTATAATATCAATCTTGAAACCTAATCTAACCTAATATACCTGAAATGGAAATGGTAATCTCTAGCATAACGCAACATCGTACAAACATAATACCATGACATCTTTCATAATCATAACATAACGTACCGGTACCAGTACATAGGAATCTCTCTCTCTCTCTCTCACAGCATAACTGCTAATAATGTACTATATATTCTGAGGGTCACATCTTCTCCATACCAGGGTTGACTGTACTGTATGACAGCTGTAAGGATCTCGATGCCCTCAGCCATGTAAAATTATACAAATTTATCATAGCAAATAAGGTAGTGTTTCTCTCATACCAAGATACCTTACCTAACATACCGATAATGTAAAATGGGTCTTTTATCCAAAAGTGTTACTTAACCAAAGTTTTTGCCATCCATATTTTTTACTTATTAAGATTCTCTGGGTGCTTAAATTGCATCAATTCAACCCCTCTAAAGTAGACATCCCTTCAATTATATGATAATTTGAAGTTAAAACAGCCTAGAAATGGTTCTAAATGCATTGAAAACAGTATATTTGGCCATTTGTACACATATTTAGCTATATATAGAGGGATTCTCACTTATCCGTAAAAATCTCTTACACAAAATTTAAAAATACTCATCTATTTTGGAGAAGGCCTATGACAGAGTGGATAGAGAAGGTTTATGGAAAGTACTTAGAATATACGAAGTAGAGGGCAAGTTGCTGAAAGCAGTGAAGAGCATGTATGAGGGTGCAAAGGCGGCAGTACGTGTGGAGAGTGAGCAGGGCGAGTTCTTTGACCTGAATGTTGGTTTGAAACAGGGGTGTGTGATGTTCCATTGTTTACTGTATAATATGGATGGAGTCATGAAAGAAATACTATCAAGAGCAGTGGATGTTGGTGTATCGCTGAAAAGGGAGGGAATTGAGTGGAAGCTACCTATACTGCTGTTTGCGGATAATACAGTTAAAACTCTGATGAGTGATAATGAATGGGAGTTGCAGGGAGTTGCATGAGTTTGAAACAGTGTGCAAAAAACGGAATTTGAAGGTAAATGCGGGGAAGAGCAAGGTCTTCGAAAGGGGTGAAGTCACAGAGTGTGAGGTGAAGCTGAACGGTCAGGCTATGGAGATCGTCAACTCCTTTAAGTATCTGGGCAGTGTGTTGAGTAAAGATGGGACTATGGATGAAGAAGTGCGGGAGAGGGTACAACAGGGGAAGAGGGTTGTAGGAACGCTAAAAGCAGCAACAAGAAATAGGGTGGTCAGTACATGAACGAAGGCGGTGCTGGTTGGGGGGAGGGGCGTCGACTGACTGGGGACAGAGGTACCTGCATGGGGGTGGTTCGTTCGTGGCCACCCCTTCGGGGATCACGGCATCAGGCAATAGATAGATAGGGTGGTCAGTATGGAAGTGAAGAAGTCCTTGCATGACAGTGTGGCAATCCCGACACTGACTTACGGAAGCGAAGCATGGACGTTGGTTGAGAGACTCAGACCAAGAGTGAGAGCAGTGGAAATGAATTACTTAACCCTCCAGCTCCGGCTATTGTATTCTATAATTTGCCAAAAACCCAGGGGTTTTGGCCGAAAAACGTCTACGCCTAGGCTACCGTATCTTTGTTATTTTGACTGCTTCCGCATTCCCGCGCATCCTCAAGCGTAGATGTGTTTCATACCAGTAGAATGGCGTTATTAAGTAGAGCTCTCTAAGTCAACTGGTTCAGTTGTGATGATGATTTCATTGGAGATAACTTTATGGCAAAACCAGCCACTTTACACTACTTTTCGATAATTAACCCTCCAGCCCCGGCTACACATTACATAAATATTCCCCGAAATCCGGGGGATTTGTCCAAACAACGTCTATGCCTAGGCTACCGTATCTTTGTTATTCTGACTGCTTCCGCATTCCCGCACATCCCCAAGCATAGATGTGTTTCGTACCTGTAGAATGGCGTTAAGTAGAGCTCTCTAAGTCAACTGGTTCAGTTGTGATGATGATTTCATTGGAGATAACTTTATGGCAAAAACAGCCACTTTACACTACTTTTCGATACTTAACAATAAATAACATACAGGCACACACGAACAAGCGAGGCACTCCTTCTTGTGGCCGGAGATGCGGGGCGTCGGTCCAGCCGGCTGTTGTTTACATGCGTCGGACCGACGCCTCGCACACCAAGCTTGCAGGCTTTAAGCTCATGGGCGTTCAAGAGACGTTCCGGGTAGCTAGGGTGTGTTTTTTATGGGCGTTCAAGAGCTCTTCCGGGTCTGGAGGTTAACAATAACATACAGGCACACACGAACAAGCGACGCACTCCTTCTTGTGGTCGGAGATGCGCGGCGTCGGTCCAGCCAGCTGTTGTTTACATTTGTCGGACGGACGCCTCGCACACCAAGCTTACAGGCTTTCAAGCTGCCGGAGCCTCAGAGCCCTACCGGGTAGCACGGGGTGTGTTTTTTATTCTTACAGTAGATCCTATGGAAAAAGGCAAACTAGGCCTGTGTATCCAGCTCAGTACCAGTACTTGCACTGCTGCGGTCGTTCACGGTGTTGGCGGCGGCGGTAGCAGACGCAACATTTTCACTATTCTGTATTTTTGTTTTATAATCAAACTTCAAATTTTGTCTTCCCCATGCTTTATCAAGATTACTCTCAAACTCCCTTATTGATTCGGAATCGACTACATACTTTATGGAGGCCTCAGAGCCCAACCGGGTCTGGAGAGTTAAGGAGTGCGTGCGGAGTTACATGGAGGGATAGACAGACTAATGAGGAAGTTAGAAGGAGGTGTGGTGTGGAGGTAGATGTGCTGGAAAGTGTGAAAAGGAACAACTTGAGATGGTTCGGCCATATGGAACGTATGGAAAGCGAGAGAATGACTAAGAGGGTGTACGAGAGCGAGGTGGAGGGACAGAGAGGGAGAGGTAGACCGAATGAGAGGTGGAAGGATGGAGTGAGGAAGTACATGAACGAAGGCGGTGCTGGTTGGGGGGAGGGGCGTCGACTGAATGGGGACACAGGTGCATGGGGGCGGTTCGTTCGTGGCCACCCCTTCGGGGATCACGGCGTCAGGCAATAGATAGATAGATAAAATATTTACGAGCCGCACCACAGCTAGCAGCGCAATCTTAATGGGTCAAAGTAACAAAGATTAAATTTTTTTCGCATAGGTTTAAAGTTAAACTTCTGAAAATTAATGGGTAGGCCTAATAAATATGATTATTTGGTTCAATGTTATTTTAATACCACAATTTTTTTTGATATATTGGAAGACAAATATTGAATCTATATGCTCTAAAGATGATAAGAAAATTAGTTTTAACCCTCGGCAAAACTTAATAAAAAAGTATGTCAACAAGGTTGTCAATACGGTACTTCCAGTTATCGATAGCTCTAATTAGATCATATGAAAATGTGTTAAACCCTCGGAAAAACCTAATATAAAAGTACCGGTAGGTACTAAAATTTAATTTTCGTAACAATGTTGTCAATACCGTACTTTCCTGTTATTAATGTAGGCTACAATCAAAGCTGAAGATTGCAGAGTAACACCGTAGACTTCATCGACTTTCTTTCACCTTCGTATAATCGACAGCCATTTTTTTTTTTTTACTAAGGGATTAGTACTCAACCAGTGGGGGCAGCAGCCCCCACCCATAATACTAGGTTAGGGTAATTAGGTTAGGCTAATGTCTTTTGAAATCACTATCGGGGGCGTGTCTCAACATCGATCAATAGGCCTAATGGGGGAAATAGGTTTTTCCGAGATTTCTAATTAATTACAAACACTATACTGTACACATATATTGATGCAAATGAACAATTTCTTTTATAAAAAAACACTCGGAAAATTTGTGCTATTAAAATAAAAAAATTCCGATTATTTCTTATTAAAATTTACGTCCGCCGCCGCACTCATGTTATTGTTGTAAACCTCTCGGCCCTTTCGCTGCCTGAGTGTCATCTCATTAACACCCTAGTAGCGGGTCCCGCCTTAAGTCGGTTGGTTAGAGCCTAAATAAACAGCGGGTCCCGGTCCCACCTTAAGTCGGATGAGACATTATCGGCTCTGAGAGAGAGTTCACGCGGTGGGAGGAACGCAGGCGGGCTCTGACCGTTTGGCATGGACATGGTCCCGCCACCACACGTCTCCACATTCCTGGTCCCGCGAGTACTGTTCGCGAGACAGGGTAAAAACTGAGGCAATTACTGTATTGTATTTTTTTTCCACTCGTGTTGCAACATCGTTGCAAAAGAAGCTGTGGTCGTACAAGGATGGTTCAGGTGTCATTGGAAAGCTCTATTATCGCCCTTTCACGGATACATAATTGGGTAGCATTCAAGGAGACTATATCAGGACTCTTCTTCTTCTTCTTCTTCTTACCTCTTACCGGGTATAAGCTATCCTAGTGTTTACTAGCCTATACCCCTTTGAAAGGATATTAGCCTAACCTAACAACCATACCTAACCTATCCTAGTATTATGGGTGGGGGCTGCCACCCCCCCCCCCCCCCCTCCGCTATTACTACATGGAAAAAAATATGGCGAATCTGTTGGTGCCTATTTTCTCTAATAAATTGTTTCTAATAAGGCGAATGTAGTGTCCTTGAAGATTATCCATAATTGTATTACATGCATGAAAAAGAGCATGGAATGAAGGTCGTTTAGGTCAATCTGCCCGCTTGGCAGGTAGTACTGTTACAAATGTCCCCGATTTTTAGGGGTAATGGTATGTCCCATAGGCCTAATACTATTTTTTGCACAGTTACCAAACTACTAGTGGGGGTGTGGGGGGCCGGGGGCGGCAGCCCCCACCCATAATACTAGAATTTAGGTAGTTAGGTTAGGCTAATGAAAGCTTAGCCTATAGGCTAGGCCTAAACCATAAAAATAACAAAATTAGGCGGTTTAATGTTATTTTAATACCACAAATTTTGTTGATATATTTGAAGATAAATATTGAATCTATATGCTCTAAAGATCATAAGAAAATTTGTTTTAACCCTCTGCAAAACTTAATAAAAAAGTATGGTACTAAAATGTCTTTTTCGTAACAGGTTGTCAACACGGTACTTTCAGTTATCGATAGCTCTAAAGATCATATGAAAATGTCTTAAACCCTCGGAAAAAACTAATTTAAAAGTATGGTACTAAAATCTAATTTTCGTAACAGGTCAATACGGTACTTTCCCGTTATCAATGTACAATCAAGCTGAAGATTGCAGAGTTGTTGTTGTTGTTCCCTAAGCTGCCTGGCCGAACTGCCCCGAGTCCCTGAGAAAGGCCATGGCCACGATCGGGCTTTCCCACAGAGCTCTCATTGAGTGTAGATTGTGTTGTTGGCGTAAGTGGTTGTGTGAAATGCAGTCTTCTATGATGTGTTTAATGGTATGGGGTGCTGTGTTACATCCCGGGCAGGCGTCGACAACGGAGTCATCCAGTCTCTTCTGATAGCTCAGGAGAGCTGGATGGTGTCCGCATCTCAGCCTGGCCAGGTGGACTCTGTCCTCGCGAGGAAGGGAGGATTCGGAAGGATGGATTTCGGGAGGTCGTGCATGCAGCTGCGTGTTGTCTGTGAGTGAGTGGATGGATCGGTGAGAGATATGAGTATGGATGTGCTTCTGGAAGTTGGTTCGGGGTGGGCAGGGAGGGAGAGAGGACAATAATTGTGTGTGATACCGTGTGCTGGGTGTTGTTTTGATATTTCTTGGTGTCTGTGGGTGTGTTGCCATGTAGTTTAGTGGGTGGTCTTGGTTCGTGGAGGCTGCTGCCAGGAATTGAGTGCATGTCCAGATGGTCTTTGACTTTGAGGATTTTGGTTTCTTGATGTAGGTGATCTGTGGGTGAAGTAGCTGTGCAGCCTGTAATGATCTTCAGGGCTTTGTTTTGAATAGTCTGTAAGGTCTTATGATGTGTTTCAGCTAGGTTAGAAGCCCAGGCTGGGCTTGCATATTCCATCACTGATCTTATGTATTGTTTATATACTGTGGTGGTAGTTTCTTTGTTGTGTCCAAATTTTGTGTGAGCAAGTGACCTGAGGGCGTTAAGTCTGGGTGTCAGTTTCTTTTTAATGTTTGTGGTGTGCTGTTTGAATGTCATATGAGTATCATATGTTACTCCTAGGATTTTGGGTGTGTGTGTATGTGTTAAGGGTGTGTTGTTTATGGTGAGTTGAGGGATGTATTCGTGTTCTCCTGTCCAACTTGTGAGCAGGGTTGCGGTGGATTTGGCTGGGGCTAGATTAAGTCTGTTTCGTTATTAGCCTAATTGGAAAACAAATATTTTAATACCACAAATTTTCAGTGTTTTATATAATCAAAATTGGTAATTTGCATCAATATATAGTGTTTGTAATTAATTAGAAATCTCGGGAAAACCTATTTTCCCCATTAGGCCTATAGATCGATGTTGAGACACGCCCCCCATATTGATTTGAAAAGACATTAGCCTAACCTAACAACCTTACCTAACCTAACCTAGTATTATAGATATAGTATTATAGATTGCAGAGTAAACACCATAGACTTCATCAACTTTTCTTTCACCTTCGTATAATCGACAGCCTTTTGTTTATTTTTTGTATTAAGGGATTAGTACTCAACCAGCGGGGGTGTGGGGGCGGTAGCCCCCACCCATAATACTAGGTTAGGTAAGGTTGTTAGGCTAGGCTAATGTCTTTTCAAATCAATATGGGGGGCGTGTCTCAACATCGATCTATAGGCCTAAAGGGGAAAATAGGTTTTCCCGAGATTTCTAATTAATTACAAACACTATATATTGATGCAAATTACCAATTTTGATTATATAAAACACTCGGAAAATTTGTGGTATTAAAATAAAAAAATTCCAATTAGGCTAATAACGAAACAAAAAACCTTGAAAATAGCTGTGGTGCATCTCGTAAATATTGACCATTTGTAGTATTTTATTATTATTATTAAGAACATAAGAACATAAGAAAATGGGAGTCTGCAGAAAGCCGATTGGCCTAAGCAAGGCAGATCCCTGTCCCACACAACCCCAATTATAGGCTCAACACTCTAATACCCTGAGGATCATCTTACCAAACCGGTTAGAGATTAACGCAGGATTACGGGGGTCTGCAGAGCGCTGATTGGCCCAACCCGGCTGATCCCCCTTCACACCCAACCCTTCTCGTCCATATGCTTATCCAATTTTTTCTTAAAGCTCCCTATCGTTCTTGATCCCACTATATCACTTGGTAGCCTATTATTAATATTAATTTTTATTTTGCCAATCAAACATACAATATATGTTAATTTTACAATAAAATAATATCATGGCTGCGCCTTTTGAGAACAATCTCTCTTAAAGGCACCTTGAATACAACTCGATGGTTATTTTACATACAGTAAGATTATTAAAACATATAATATTATATAATTATAGCTAATGAGGAACAGCCCCAGCCCCGCAGCCACAGCAAGAAGGGATTCGGAACAGTGGCCAGGTATAATTACCTAGCCACCACCCCCACCCAGACCGCTGTGGGTAGAGCAAACCCCAGCCTTATATACAGTACGGTACCTACATATTGATCAACACCAGAACAGTATCTTAATTTGTTTCCGATATAAAGGTGATTGTAATTTAGGGTTGTGGCAGTTTTATTGTCAAATGTTAGTAAGATTAATATTTAGACATTAGTGAAGATTTGAGTGATATTTTGAAACTAGGCAGAGTGGGTTTATTTTGTAAGTCAGGAGACAACTGATTCCAAACTTTCGCACCATGGTATTTTATTGATGTCTGGGATTGTCTAGAGGTCATTAGGGGAATATTTAAAGAATTTATATTTCTTAATGCATACCTTTCATTTTCACGATGTCTAAATAATTCCACATTGTTGTTGTTGTTGTTCCCAAAGCTGCCTGGCCGAACAGCCCCAAGGCCCAGAGCAAGGCCATTTAATGCTTTGTATACAAAGATAGCACTGCAAAATATGTTAATATCTTCAAATTTTAAGAGATTAAGTTGCCGAAATAATTCATTGGTGTGAGCATATTTGGATCTAAATGTAATTGTTCGTATAACTTTTCTTTGTGCAACTCGACAAGGAGAGGCAAGTCCTTCTCAATTGTTGGGGACTCCATGGTCAGACACTTAGCTAGGTCCACCTGTACTGATATTAGGAAGCTTGTCTGTCTACCTGGTGCCGGGGTTGGGAAGGTGTTAGAGAACATTGATTACATCATGAAAGATATTGGAGATAGCCCCATTATCTGTCTCAGTACAGGGAGCAATGATGTTGGTAAAGGTAGGACGGAAGTACTGCTTCGGCAGTACAGGGAGGTGTTAGATAAAGTTAGGAGGAAGGGAGGCATACCTGTAGTACACAGTATCTTGCCACGGAGAGGGGTCAGCAAGGAATGGTCATCTAGGGCAATTGGTATCAATTGTCGGCTGGAAAAATACTGTAATGCAAATGCAATACCATTCCTTGATAACTGGACCCGTTTCTATGGTAAAAATCAGTTGTACGCACAGGACGGGGTTCATCTTTCTCGGCTAGGGGTGGCAAATTTAGCTAGGTCAATAGATAGGATTGTCGCGGGGTTTCGCTGAAAATAAAGCCTGAGAATATGAGTAAGCATAATTGTCTAGATAGGGTAAATTGCCGTACTGGTACATCAGATAGGAATAGAAAATATCAGTCACAGAATTTTAATTGTACTGCTAGTAGAAATATTAAAGGTGTAACAGAAGATGGGAATTCAGTTAGAAATAAAGGTAAATCCGATACCAGTAAAATAAATTCATTGCGATTATATTATACAAACTGTAGGAGTTTATGTAACAAAATGGATGAACTTAGAGCACTTGTTAGCAACGAAAATATAGACATTATAGCACTGACTGAAACATGGATTAATACAGAATCAAGACATTTTTTAGCAGAATTCCATATACCAGGATATAGTTTGTTTAAACGCGACCGAACAAGTAGGAGGGGCGGCGGAATAGCAGTGTTTGTCAGGAGTTCTTTAAAAAGCTGTATTAAATCAGGTATTAGACTAAATACTGATAACGAAAGTGTTTGGGTTGAGGTTAGCGAAGGTAGTGAGACCATAATTATTGGAGTTATTTATAGACCACCAAATATGAGTAGAAACGAAGGTACAGCTTTATGGCAGGAAGTGAAAATAGCATCAAGGTTTAACAATGTGTGTATTATGGGGGATTTTAATTTTCCGAATATTGATTGGCAGCATCAAATCGGCGACTCAGATTCAAAAGAGTTTATTGAGGCGGTACAGGATAGTTTTTTATTTCAATTCATAGACTCGCCTACTAGAGGTAATAATATCCTCGATTTAGTTCTCAGTAATAATGAACAAATGATAAATAATGTAGAGATAGGAGACCAACTAGGAAATAGTGATCATAAATCAATTTATTTTAACATACAATGGACAGGAAAGGCTAAAGAGAATACGACACTTATCCCAGATTTCAGAAAAGCCAATTATGGTGGATTAAGACGAGCCTTAAGAGTCGATCCTATGGTTAAACTATTAAGTGGACCCAGGTGCGCTAATGAACATACTCTCTCTCAGATACCTGTCTTAACTCAGGATAATTTGACAGCTACATATAATAATTTTATTTCTTCACTCCACAATGCGCAAAATAAATATATCCCCAAAAGAAAATTTAGATCAACACAGAACCAACCCAAATGGATGAATAATAGACTATTAGACCTTCTAGGAAAAAAGAGAGGAATATATCGAAAAATTAAGAAAGGCGAAATTCACCTACTTGCTTACTATCAGAATCTATCAAGAGAGGTTAAAAAATGTATAAGGACAGACAAAAGAAATTATGAAATCAGGATAGCCAATGACTCAAAAAATAACCCTAAGGCTTTTTACCAGCTATATAAATCTAAAGTTAGAGATAAAATAGGCCCCCTTAAAACTTCGATAGGAGAAATGACAGAAAATGATTTAGAAATGTGCAGTACATTAAATAGTCAGTTTCTATCCGTTTTCACTAATGAAAATTTGGCACAGATTCCAGAAGTCCGTAAGGTATATAGCGATAGTATAGAAAATAGGTTAAGTACGGTTACTATAAGTAGAAATGATGTGCTTAAGGAAATTGACAGACTGAAACCTCAGAAATCGCCTGGCCCCGATGAGGTATATGCCAGAGTATTAAAAGAATGCAGGGATGAGTTAAGTTACCCATTAACATTTCTTTTTAACAATTCATTAGAAACAGGTATAGTTCCAGAAGCTTGGAAACTTGCAAATGTAGTTCCGATTTTCAAAAAAGGTGATAAATCAATAGCATCCAATTACCGTCCTATTAGTCTCACTTCAATCATAGGAAAGCTACTAGAGTCAATTATTGCTAGAAAAATGAGAAACCACTTAGAAACATTTAACTTAATCAATTCTTCTCAGCATGGATTCACTCAGGGACATTCTTGCCTTACTAATTTGCTTAGTTTTTTCTCAGAGGTATATGAAGCAGTAGATAATGACAAGGCATACGATATTATATATTTAGATTTCAGTAAAGCTTTCGACAGAGTCCCTCATGAGAGATTGATGAGAAAGGTTGAGGCACATGGAATAGGTGGGGCGTTGTTGGGATGGATTAGGTCATGGCTAATTGGTAGGAAACAGAGAGTCAGCATAAATGGTACCAAGTCAGAGTGGGGAGCAGTCAAAAGTGGTGTCCCCCAGGGATCGGTATTAGGTCCCCTGTTGTTTCTTATATACATAAATGACCTAGATTTAGGTATAACTAGTAGGATAAGTAAATTCGCAGACGATACTAAAATGGGGAGATCAATTGATTCAGATAGCGATATAGAGTGCCTCCAAAGGGATCTAGATACCTTACATGAATGGTCAGTAAATTGGCAGATGAAGTTTAACATTGACAAATGCAAGGTATTAAAGATAGGGAAGATGCAAACAAATGTTAAATATAAACTAGCTAATTTAGAATTAGAAAATTCAGACTGCGAGAAAGATCTAGGTGTGTTTGTTAGCAATGATTTGAAGCCTAGAAAACAGTGTATAGGCGTTCGTAATAAGGCAAACAGGATTCTCGGGTTCATCTCTAGGAGTGTGAGTAACAGAACTGCTGATGTTATCTTAAAACTTTACTTGTCATTAGTGAGACCCCATATGGATTATGCTGTCCAATTTTGGTGTCCTTATTACAGAATGGACATAGATTCATTGGAGAGAGTACAGCGTAGAATGACAAAAATGATCCATAATATTAGAAATCTTCCGTATGAAGAAAGGTTGAAGAAATTAGGTTTACATTCGTTAGAGAGACGCAGAGTTAGAGGGGATATGATAGAGGTGTTCAAGTGGGTTAGTGGGATTAACAAAGGGGACATGACAAATGTACTAAAGCTCAGTGATAGCGAAATAACTCGTACCAATGGTTTCAAATTAGATAAATTTTGTTTCAGAAAAGATATAGGCAAATATTGGTTTGGTAACAGAGTTGTAGATGGGTGGAATGGACTACCAAGTGCTATAGTGGGATCTAAAACTGTAGGGAGCTTTAAGATAAAATTGGATAAGCATATGGACGAGAAGGGTTGGGTGTGAAGGGGGATCAGCCGGGTTGGGCCAATCAGCGCTCTGCAGACCCCCATAATCCTGCGTTAATCTCTAACCGTTTTGGTAAGATGATCCTCAGGGTATTAGAGTGTTGAGCCCATAATTGGGCTTTGTAATTGATTTGAGGTTGTGTGGGACAGGGATCTGCCTTGCTTAGGCCAATCGGCTTTCTGCAGACTCCCATTTTCTTATGTTCTTATGTTAACTTCAACAGGTTGTAATTTACTTTTTCCCGTCGCTCCCCATACTGTATGACAGTAGAAGAGAAATGGATAAATTACTGAATAATATAAAAGCTTTAGGGCATTTAATTCAAGACATTGGCGTGTTAAGTACAGTATACCACATTGTTTATTTAGTTTATTTGTTACGTCCTTTATGTGTAAGTTCCAAGACAGTTTTCTGTCCATCGTTATCCCCAGAAACTTAACGCTCTCCACTTCTCTCACTGATTGATTACCAAATTTAATTGGTTGCATATCATTTGGAACATTTTTGTTTCTGTGAAAGACTATAAAGTTAGTTTTATTAATATTTAGTGTAAGTTTATTGGTAGTTATCCAATTATGTACATTCTTAAGTTCATTGTTTATAGAAACAATAAGAGAGCGCAAGTCCCGGTGACTGGCGTACAGAGTACTGTCATCAGCAAATAATATATATTTAAATAACATACTTGAGTTTACAATATCATTAATAAATAAAATGAACAACAATGGACCCAGTATAGAACCTTGTGGTACTCCGTAGGATATTATTTGCATATTAGATGAATTGTCCTTATATTGTACATACTGTTTTCGATTAGTTAGATAAGAGTGAAACCATTTGCTAATGGTACCTCTAATGCCATAATGTTCGAGTTTCTTTAGGAGGATTTGATGGTCAACAGTATCGAATTCTTTGGATAGATCTAAAAATATACCAACTGTAAAATGCTTGTCATCAAAAGATTTGAGGATAGGCTATCGTTAGTAAATAATGATAAAGCTGACTCTGTTGAACATCCTTTTCTAAACCCATGCTGAGCCTCATTAATAATATTGTTAGTTGAACAAAACTCTGTACCTACCCGATAGCACTATCGTTAGTGAGTGCTGTACTGTATTTTATATATTATTTTGTAATAGTATAGATATCCTATCAATATTTGTATTTTGTACTATTTTAATGTCTTGTCATGTTGCAAATTTGATTTTAAATAATATTTTGACATTTAACATATAGTTTCTTTATTCATGCAGAGTTTAGTAAAATTTGCCAGAACGTCCCGGACTTCCCAAACTTGACTACTTCCTTTAACGTGACGATAGTGCGTTGTTATATGTGCGATTAGTTTGCTTGGGAAACAGATTAACTTGCTCATGTAGTAATGTACACCCTATGTGGTGGATTGTGTTCTTTTATTTAATAATTTTCATTTTAGTAAACGTTGTTTCCACATAGCGATTTTGATAATTTAATTTGACTTTATATTGTCCTTGTCCCAATTTTGGTTTGTTTAGTTTGCAAGTTTTACATTTTAATCCTTGTATGCATAATTTGGTTCAATGTTATTTTAATACCACAAATTTTATTGATATATTTGAAGATAAATATTGAATCTATATGCTCTAAAGATCATAAGAAAATTTGTTTTAACCCTCGGCAAAACCTAATAAAAAAGTATGGTACTAACATTTATTTTTCGTAACAAGGTTGTCAATACGGTACTTCCAGTTATCGACAGCTCTAAAGATCATATGGAAATGTGTTAAACCCTCGGAAAAACCTAATATAAAAGTATGGTACTAAAATTTAATTTTCGTAACAAGGTTGTCAATCGGTACTTTCCCGTTATCAATGTACAATCAAAGCTGAAGATTGCACAGTAAACACCGTAGACTTCATCGACTTTTACCTTCGTATAATAGACATCATTTTTTTTTTTTTTTTTTTATTAACTAAGGGATTAGTACTCGACCAGCGGGGGTGTGGGGGCGGCAGCCCCCACCCATAATACTAGGTTAGGTTAGGTAAGGTTGTTAGGTTAGGCTAATGTCTTTTCAAATCACTAGCGGGGGGAGGGACGTGTCTCAACATTGATCGATAGGCCTAATGGGGAAAATAGGTTTTCCCGAGATTTCTAATTAATTACAAACACTATATATTGATGCAAATGAACAATTTTTTTTATAAAAAACACTCGGAAAATTCGTGGTATTAAAATAACATTTTTCCCATAATTTTTTCTAGGATTTTACTAGTAGACTAGTAGGCCTAGTCTTGTGAATATTTTTCCATAGCCTAGCCTATTCCCTATTGGGAAAACATTATCAGATTTTTATTTGGGTAACATTCAAGGAGACTACATCAGGACTCTTCTTCTTCTTCTTACCTCTTAGCAGGTATAGGCTATCCTAGTGTTTACTAGCCTAACCTAACAACCTTACCTAGTATCCTATCCTAGTATTTAATGGGTGGGGGCTGCCGCCCCCACACCCCCACTATTTGACTATTATTATTGACTATTATCTATTTGTAGCCACAGGACCACAAGGCTAGCCTAAAAACAAAAAATAACAAATAGGCTAGGCCTAGGCCTACAATTTCTTAGGAGTTCTAAATTGCTCTTTTGGTGGCTACTGTGAGGTCTTGGTGATGATGCAATCTCTCAAAACAATAGGCTAAACTTGCATGGCATTTCAGAAGGTCGAGGTCAAATGATGAAAAACCTTTAACTTACATCTATCAAATTTGTGAGACCACAAATAATAAACCCACAGTATATAAATTAAATAGGCTATCTTAAAATATACCGAAGCCAGCAACGTCCTAGGTAAGTTTAGTGAATCATCATGCCCCAACTCCCCAACAGACTGGCTCATACGCACCTCCTCCACCTCAATGGCATCATCGTCGCTCTGGTCGCACTCAATGGCGTCTTCTTCCTGTAATTCTAGTTCAAATAATCCGGGGGCCGCCATTTCCAGGGGTCCAGGGTCCGGAGAGGGTCCTAGAAATAGGCAGTAAATAAGAGTTTGGGAGGCTATGAGGAGCGGGCGGGTGGTTCCCATCAGCTGGATCAAAACTTCTTCTTCTTCTTCAGAACCCGCCCGCAGACCGTGCAGATCCACAGGGCTGACCTTTGTATCGGTACTGGCTCAGAAACGTTAGTAGGAGGGACAGTTTAGAGTAGAAGGATAGTTTAAGAGACAGTTTTTTTTTGTATAAACCCCCCCCCCTCACCCATTTCTCTTCCTCCACATTTTCTCCAACATCCTCTTCACCATCTCCATGTCTTGTGTTTCCATCTCCTATGTTAACCCCAATAGCGCCCCTACCCCTCTATCTTCCCTCTGCTTAATCCCCTCCCACCCCCTCTCCCCAACTCGTCTCTCTCCTCATTATATCTTGTACATTCAACTATGTGTTCTACATCCTCCACTATTGGGTCTCCTCCCATTTCACATTGACTGCAGTGCGGTCCCACTCCATTCCATCTCCTTGTTCTCTCATTCGTTTCTAGCGATCCTGTTCTTGCTTTAATAGAAGTTTCGATCCCCATCCTCCATCATAGTATAGTTCTCTAGCTGGTTTTTCCTTCTATCTATAATACGCCAACATGGCTTTATTTTCTACCCCCTCCCTCCATCTTCTTCTCCCCTCCTCCTTTATCCCTTTCTCTATCTCTCTGACACATCCCCTCCCATTTTCTAGTATGACCCACTCCTCTCTCTCATTTCGTTTTCTAAATTCCCCTCCCACCCGGTCCTGTTTTATATTTATCCTCCCCAATCTTTTTTTGCACTCTCTGTTCCATTTACTTTGCTCGCTCGCCCATCTGTATACCTTCCCCGGCCACCTATCTTCCTCCATCCCCTCTAGCCTCACTATGAAACACGGTATGAAAACTTGAAAAGCTGCCAAGACAAATTTCTGGGAACTTCAATAACAATGGGTAATAGGTTTAACCCCATAAGGTTAATATATGTTGTGTTGTCATTACTCACTTGTCAATAGAGGGGATAAATAATACTGTGAGGCAAACTACAGATCAGATCAGATGTTGTTCGGGAAGTAATGCCTTAACAACAGCACTTCCCTGAGAGGTTCTTGTAATTTTCCTTTTGTGACGTGCTCTGTTATATTATATTGTATTTCTTTTTCTTTTTTCTCTATGTTGCATTACATTACATTAATGAAGTCAACGCACCAGGCGACAAAGGCCATATGGCACGAAATAGTTAAAGACGGGAAGGAAGTTAACTAAATATCATCGAGAACTCGAACATGATGAAGGAAGGACATAATACGGGAGATAGAAAACGAGGGAGATTCAGAAAGAAAATCTGCAAGACATGGCGGCCGGCGGAGGAAAGCCAGAAAAGGGAAGAAACGCGTGCGGGCAACGGAAAATAAGGGGCAATCGAGGAAAAGATGGGAGACAGAAAGCTGAACGGTACAGCGCGAGCAAAGAGTCGGAGGAGAACGGGACATTAAAAACGAATGGGTAAGTCTGGTGTGGCCAATGCGGAGACGGGCCAAAGCCGTCTCCCATCGGCGATTACGGTGGGAGGGATCAGACCACCCAGAAACGGACGGTTTGACAGAACGAAGTTTATTAACGGAGATAGCGGACCACTGAGTCTGCCACCTCGACCAAAGAAACCTGGACAAGGCAGGGAAGAAATCAGAGGCCGGGACAGCAAGTGAGGAGCAGGTACCCCGCACGGCAGCAGAACGAGCAAGGCAATCAACCCGCTCATTACCGCAAACGCCAACGTGACTGGGAACCCAGCAAAAACGTACAAGCTTTTTGCGGACGGAAAGGCGGAAAAGCCATTCCTGAATGGAAAGAACTAAAGGGTGTAGAGCAGGGGAGGACTGTAAGATAAGTAGAGCACTGAGAGAATCAGAGAACAAAGTAAAGGACGAGGAGGGGAAGGAACACATAAAACGGAGGGCAATAAAAATAGCATAAAGTTCAGCAGTTAATATACTGGCAACGGGAGGTAAAGAATATTGATACGAGCAAGTGGGAAAAAGGACGGCAAACCCCACGCCTACCGACGTCTTGGAGCCATCAGTAAACACAGGAGTGGTTGTAGCGTGAAGAGAGAGGTGATCTAAGAAACGAGACCGAAGAACGAGGGGAGAAGTAGAGGACTTGGAACAAGTGAGGATGGAAGGGCAAACCGAAGGACGAGGTAAAAGCCAGGGGGGAAAAGAGCAAAAGCGGAAAGGGAGGACGTTAGAAACAGGGAAAGAGCACGATGCGAGCAGCGAGAGCATGCGGACAGAAAACGGAGAACCAAGACGGGGGTGAGACGAAAAAGTAGCAACGACCGAAGGGGGAAGGGAAAGATGTGAAGATGGGAATTGTTGAAGGCGAGCGTAATAACGAAGGGACAGGAGAGCCCGACGGCGATAAAGAGAAGGGAAACCAGACTCAGCATAGAGGCTTTCAACAGGAGAGGAACGAAAAGCACCAAGGGCAAGACGAAGACCAGAGTGATGAACAGACTCAAGAGCATGGAGAACAGAATCAGAGGCTGAAGAGTAAACTTGACAGCCATAATCCAACTTAGAGAGGACAAGAACCGTATGAAGCCGAAGAAGAAGCGCTCGATCAGCACCCCAAGTGAGGTGGGACAAGGACTGAAGAAGGCGGAGGCGGAGTAAGGCAGCAACCTTGAGAGAAGAAACATGAGCGGACCAATTAAGACGAGAATCAAAAGTAAGACCCAAAAAAGTAGTAGAGGAACGATAAGGGAGGGCAGTACCATAAAGAGTAAGAGGAGGATGAGGAATAGAATGGCAACGAGTAAAGGACATCGCGCAGGATTTGGAGGTGGAAAAACGGAACCCGTGGCGGGTTGCCCATGAAGAAACAGCCAGAATAGCGGATTGGATAAGAAGACTTAAAGCAGCAATATCTGAGTCGGCTGCGTAAATCGCAAAGTCGTCGACATACAAGGAAGACCGAACCCCGACAGGAAGATAAGACACGATACCGTTGATAGCAATGAGAAAAAGGACGGTACTCAGGACACAACCCTGAGGGACACCTTCCAACAGAGGGTAAAGACGAGATAAGTGGGAAGCGACTCTGACACGAAAGGACCGAGAAGAAAGAAAATTCTGAATAAAGACTCCTAGATTACCGTAAATGCCACAAGAACGGAGCTGACGCAAAATGTGGTACTTCCAGGTAGAATCATAGGCTTTTTCGAGATCGAAAAAAACAGCAATGACAGTTTGACGACGAGCAAAAGCTGTCCTGATATAAGATTCCAAGCGAATGAGGGGGTCAAGCGTACTACGAGCACGTCTGAACCCGAACTGGGAAGAAGACAACAAATAGCGCGACTCAAGAATCCACATGAGACGAGCGTTAATCATACGTTCAAAGAGTTTACACAGGCAACTGGCAAGGACAATAGGGCGATAGTCCTGTGGGGAGAACCCAGACTTGCCAGGTTTAAGAAAAGGTATGGTCAGGGCAGTACTCCAAGAGGGAGGGAAAACACCAGAAGACCAAATCTTGTTATAGAGAGCTAACAAGAAGACCAGAGCTTGCGAGGAAAGATGTTTGAGCATGAGATAATGGATACCATCAGGACCCTCAGAAGTGTTCTTACAGGCACGGAGAGCGGTGCGTAACTCAGTTGAGGAAAAAGGAGCATTATAGGATTCGTCAGAGGAAAGACTAAAAGTAATTGGAGTACTTTCCGCAACGACTTTAAGCGAGTGAAACTCAGCAGAGAGGTGAGAACCACTGCTAACTGAGCTAAAGTACGAGCCCAATCGATTAGCAATTGTTTCGGAGTCTGCCACAGAAACACCATCAATGCGGAGGACTGGAGCACGGAAGGGAAGATATTTACCAGAGATCTTATGAATACGTTTCCAAACCGAAGCGACAGGAGTGCGAGACGTAATAGAAGAAACATAGGACTCCCAACTCCGGCGTTTAGCGGCTTTGGTAGTACGACGGAAAAGAGCAGATGCACGGCGAAAGAGAAAAAATGACTCCTGAGAAGCAGGGGTGAGACGCTTACGGCGAAAACTTTTCCAAGCCGCCCGTTTAACCCGGAGGGCCCTGGAACACTCAGGAGACCACCAAGGGACGCATTTAGACGAGAAAGGGCGAGACGTCCGGGGAATGGACGTCAAAGCAGCACCGAAAACCAGATCCAGAAAAAACGAGAGCATGACACGGACCGATGAGAAAGGAGGAGGAAACAAAGAAGGAACAGTAAGGGAAGCGAAAGAAGACCAGTCCGCCCGCTGGAAGCACCAACGAGGGGAGTTAGGAGTAGAAGAGTAGGTAGTCAGAGAAAGGAGAATGGGAAAATGGTCGGAATTGTGAGAATTCTCGAGAACCGACCAATGAAAATCAAGGGAAACTGAAGGGGAACACAGGGAAAGATCGATACAGGAAAACGTACGAGTCCGAGCATCAAAATGAGTAGGAGCATCAGAATTAAGGATAAAAAGATTACGGGCCGAGAGAAAAGGTTCAAGCCGACGACCCCGGGGTGAAATAACATTGTCACCCCACAAGGTGTGCCGACCATTAAAATCACCAAGGACTAAGAATGGAGTGGGCAACTTAGATAAAATCCCAGAGAATTCGGTAAAATCGATGGGAAGAGAAGGCGACAAATACACAGAAACCACTGTTAACCAGCGGTCAAGATAGACTCTAGCAAAGGTGCAAGGGAAATGAGTAGAAAAGGACAGCTCTTCAAAAGGGATAGAACGATGAATAAGAAGACAAGTATCATGGAGAGAGTGGGAAGAACTATAAAAAGAGTAATGAGGAAAGGGAACAGGAGGAGAGAAAAGACGAGTCTCCTGAAGACAAACGACCTTAGGGGAGTGAAGAGAAAGAAGAAAACGTGAGTCAATCCTTTGAGCATTAAGACTACGAAGATTCCACTGCAAAATGGACATAAGAAAAGAAAAAGAAAAAAGAAACTAAGAGGAGACTAAAGGACAAAAAAACAACGAAAACAGACAAAAGAAAACCATAAAAGGAGGCAAAAGCCACCGAAAATAAGAACGCACAGAAAAAGAGGAAGGACACACATGGAAGGAAAGAAATATACACAAATAACAATAAAGGTAAAACACACACACTTATGTACAACTAAGAAAAGGTGAATTAGGATAACGTGGAGAATTAAAAGGAGGCAAAAGCCAACAAAAAAAGAAAGGGAAGAATACACACTTATGCACAACAATGAAGAGTCGGATGGGCGAACGGGGAGACAGATAAATACAAATAATGATAAAGGGAAAAATACACACTTATGTACAACAATGAAGAGGTGGATGGGTTAACGGGGAGACAGAAGAGAAGGAGGCAGAGGGGAGGACCGAAAACCGGGGGGCATAGGGAGGCTTGACAGCGAAAGAGAAGAAGAAAGAGGAGGGCCAGAGTGAGAGGAGGGAAGGGCAGAGGACGAAAGAGAGACAGAAGGAAGAGAAGAAGGTTGGGAAGGGGTAGAGACGGAAGAGGGGGGGACAGGGGAAGGAGGAGGCGGTTGAGGGGTAAGGGGCAGTGTAGAGGGGACGGGATGAATGTCAGCTGAAACGGTAAGAGGCGGGGGACGAGAAGAATCGAGAAAGGCTCGAATCTTGGGAATGGACTCAAAGGACATGTTTAAGACAGAGGGAGGGCGAAGGCAGGAAGAAGAAGAAAGAGATGGAGAGGTGGAGGAAGGAGGCAACCTCTTTTTCTTCTTCTCACCGGGACTCGGACTCTGGACATTACGGTGGAAGTCCCTGCGTTTAGAAGAGGAGTGGGGAGAGGGAGAACGGGAGGTACGGGAAGGAATTTTGGAAATCCGTTTGGTAGAGACAGGAGACCGGAAGGAAAGGGAACCACGAGACGAGGGAGGAGGAGAACGAGAGGAAGGCTTGGGATGGGACCGCTGGCGGGTGGGGCGTTGAGCCAAACCAGAAGAAGAGGGGCGAGGGCGAGGAGAGGAAGTGGAAGGAGAGGAAACGGAAGTAGGAGTAGAAGAGTCAAGCACAGAGAAAGAGTTAGACAAAGGGATAGAAGACGAAGAGACAGTAATAGGAGGAGTGGAGACAGAAGAAACCGAAGGCGTAGAAGTAAGGGAAGAAGGGACAGAGAGCGGAACAGAGGAAGTAGAGGAAGAGGAGGACGAGGACAAGGGAAGCGGAACGGAGGGAGAGGAAGAAGAGACGGGAGGGTGAGAGATAAGTGCAGAAATCGGACGAGGTGAGAAGCCCAGGCGAAGAGCTTCCTTACGGGCAGCAGAGTGAGTAAGGCCTTGTTTTGCTTTAAGAATTGTAACTTCAGATTCAAATTTGTAAACGGGGCAATCATGGGAATAGGCAGGATGGGAGGCTTTACAGTTGAGGCAGCAGGGGGTCGTAGACGGACATTCATCAGCAATATGGCCAGGTTGCGCACAGTACGGGCATGTAGGATAGTCGGGGTTGAGAGAGCGACAGTATTTCACGGGATGGCCAAAACGCCAGCAACCCCTGCACTGCTGAGGGCGGGGAAGGGATTCTAAGACGTCGATGCGAGTACCACCGACAATAACGTGAGAAGGGAGAATATTACCATCGAACGTTATTTTAGCAATATTAGAGGGATAGCGGCGATTGTGGCGAGGTTGGATGGTGTAACAGACAATCTTAATTACAACATGGTCTTGAGCAACAACGGCCTTCCCAATAAGGTCGGCACAATCTTTGAAGTCCCGATCACCGAGTTGGATATAAGAAGGGATCAGGACAGTACCTGTGCACGAGTTTATTCTTTGGTCTTTAAAAGCAGGGATGGGAGTACCGTTGGGATCTGCAAAGGCCGCCATAGCAGCAGCCTGACTCTCGTTTTGCACTGTAACTAGATGGGAATGATCATGACGAGAGTGGAAAGTGACATCCTTGCCCACCCTCTGAAGGAGACTGAGGTGGAACAGAAGGTCATCTCCGGCAAGAGGGGCTGAGGCGGGGATAGAAAAGAATTTAACAAAATCGGCAGGGGCAAAGAGATCGGAGAGAGGAAGAAGAGAAGAACGAGGGCGAGCAGAAGAAGAAATTGAAGTAGATGGAACCGAAGGCGAAGGAACTGAAGAAAAAGAAGGAGAATATGGTTCGAAAGTGACGATGTGAGATGAGGAAGCAATGGAGGAAGGAAGAGTGGCAGATGCAGTAGAAGGGACAACAAACGACGGAAGAGAAGAGGGCGGAACTGGCGGAGCGGGGAGGGATATGGAAGAGGAAGCTGTAGAAGAAAGAGCAGGCTGAACTAATGAAGAATCGGAAAGAGAGGTGACACACTCCACGTCTACCAAAGTCGAAGCCGAGGAAGGCGCCGGAGAGCGGTCAATGAGGAGAGAGTCAGAGGTTTGAGCTGGTACGGTACGAGTAGGTACGGATGCGTCTAGGGCGGAAGCCCCAGAGAGTTGAGAAAGGTCAGGTGGAGAGTCCGTGAGATCGCGTGGGACGGGGACAGGGTGCGCCTTAGCTTGGTCCGGGGTAGTGGGGTTGTATGGACGGACCATGATGACCCAAGTTGTTTTTACTATTCTAATTTCGGTTTGTCGGAAAACGAAAAAGGAAAGAAAAACTAACCAAGGGGAAGAAAAAGAAAGAAAAAGAAAAGAAAAACAGAAACAAAGCAAAAATAAAGAGCGTACCAGAAGAGCTAACAGAGCCCCCCGTCGCGAGGCAGGAAGCTCCGACCCCCACACCGACGGCACAAACAGGGGCAGGTCCTAGGGGGTTCATCCCCATACCCTACCCCCCTAGACAAGGGGGGATAGCACCACTACGTACAGAGAGGCCTAGCTTAGGCAAAACCGCTATACTGGGACTGAGGGCAAAATGAATTGCAAACATCCCCAATCTGTACGTAATGGAGGGCAGCCGGACAGAAGCCAGGAAACCCACCAGGAAGGTAGACCGGACCCCCGGAAACCGAGACCGGGCCTCACTGATGGGCGGTCCATGGAGCGACAGCACGGGCGACCGCGCCGCCGCCCCCGGTACCAACCCCCACGTGCAGTGAGCTAGCTGCCACTGCCCCTGTAAACGGGTAGGAGTCAGAACTCCCCACTCAGCGAGGGAAGGCGTCTAGAGCCTAGCCGGCACAATTTAGTGAAAAAGGAGGAGGAAACCCTCCGCAAAGCGAGGTCAAAATCGGGAACCAGAAAAACGGCGTCACCGAAAGATTCCGCTTATCCCAAAGACGACGGGGGGGTACTTCGTCCATGACGCCGCTGTAATCCCTGCTCCGAAGAGTGGATGACAGCGACCCCGCTTCGAGCCCCGCCACCACGACAAGGTGGCCCCCCAACGGTGGGGTCTCTATGTTGCATTATAATCTATTTCTTCTTATTCCAGCTCCTTAATTTTCTTGGTTCTTGTTCTCCACATACCATATAACATCTTCTTCACTCGTTCCTGGTTTTCTTCTTTGAACAGTAGATTTCCTATCACTTGATTTTCCTCCTCAACATAAGGTTGTTGTAGCGCTGTTTCCTTTACTCTCTCTATATATATAGGGCACCATAAAATAAAGTGTTTGATGTCCTCTATCTCAGCATTACATAGTAAGCATTTTATATCTCCTCCTACATGCCTGTTCCTGTCTCTTAAATTTAAATTATTCGTTCTACACCTATATAATATGACTGAAGCTTCTGTATTATCATAAAGTTCTTCTTCTCCCTTTATTTCTGATTTAAAGGCCCTGTATATTTCTAAACTGCTTTTCTCCCCTAGCTCTTCCTGCCATTTCCTTGTATCCCAATTTTTAACTTTCTTCTTAATTTCTTCCTTCAGTATACTCGCTAAATCTGTTTCCTAAATTTAAAATGTTTATATATTTTCTAATTTCCATTGTCCATGGATCTTTTTGGTTGTTTAATTTTTCTTCTGTTATTCTTCTAAGTAAATCATTACTGTCTTCTCCTCTTAAATATTTTATACTTCCTTCCATAATTCTTGCTTCCATTGTGGATGCTCCTATCTCCCCTCTCAGGGTCACTTTTTGTGCATATCTCGGTGCCCCTAATATTTGTCTAAATACCCTATTTTCAATATTTTGTAACTTGTTTATTTCTGTTTTTGTAAATCCTATTATGCTTGAGCCATACAGGACCGACGGGAGCACCACACTCTTCCAGTACGTTTTACCAATTAGAATTTTGTTGCAGCTTTGTGCTATTACCGGATAGGTCATATTAGCCATTCTATTCGTTTTTCCTATTGCCTCAGATTTCTGGTCTTTGAAACAATTTCTAGTATCATTTACTTTTATTCCTAAATACTTAATCTGCTTAACTACTTCTATTTCTTTGATATTGTTTGGTTTCTCCTTCATATTAAATATTAATATATGACTTTTATTTTTATTTATGAGCCCACATTCATTTCCTATTTTAATTAGATCTTTTATTGCTTTTTCAGCCTCTTTTATTGTATGTGCCATAAGTAGACCATTGTCAGCATAGAATAGCGCCTTTATTTAAAAAAAAACTCATCTGTGAATCCTCCTTCTTTTTCCAATTTTTTTTTATAATTTCATAAGTTAAAAGTTTAAAAAGTGTGGTCGATCCTGTGCAGCCCTGTCTAATGCCACTAGTGACTTGAATCTGTGTTTCATTTTTATAACCTTTATTTATAATTGTGCTGTCATCAATATAAACTTTACTTATTACATTAATTATATCTGAATTTATATTATAGTCCTTTAACACTTCAATCATCTTCTTTCTTCTTACTGAATCGTACGCTTTAGAAAAATCAATAGAGATGACAATTAGTGGTTTCTTTAGTTCAAAAGCTCTCTGTATACAGTACTTCAAGATAAAGAGGTTATTTTCTATTCTGCCTTTACTTGTGAATCCACTTTGAGTCTCTCTAACCTCTTTATTATATGTTACATGTTCTTCTATTTTATTTTTAATTGCAGTTGTCATAAATAATTGATATGATACATCTGTAAGTGCCAATGGTCTTAATTCATTCACCTTTGGTTTACTTATTTTTGGTATCATCACGGTCTTTGATTTTTTCCAAACTTCTGGTATTATGCTAGTATCTAAGATTCTATTAAAGCAGCTTGTCAGTTTCTTTAAACATATATCACTTTGAATAATAGCTTTATAAAACTCAGGTTTTAATGAATCCAACCCAGCTGCTTTCCTGATTTTTAACTTCTTCAAACTCTTTTTAACTTCTCCTATAGTTATTTTGGGTCTATCCATATATTTAATATAATAATCAATCTTAAAAGCCATATCCATGTGCTCCGTTAACTCTTCTGTTACTGTTACTGTATGGATACCGGTACTATAGTTATGGTCTTCAACTACTGGTACTCCTATTCTTATTTTTCTTACTTCCCCCCCTTGTCTGTCTTGCATTTCTCTCTCCCTAGCTTCTCTATATTGATTCTGAATATCTTGATTCCATACTTCGTCAATCTTATTCTCATGCATTTTATATATAATGCTCCAGAAATTCTTTAACTCCTCAGCTGCTTCTACAACTGTTAATTGCCTCCCTTGATCATTATAAATTTTTAATTCATTCTTCTGGCTTACATTTTTATTTCTTAGTTTATTTATATGTGTCCACATCTTTTTACTTGTATCCCCGCTATCTTTTATTTCTTTAGTTAGTTTTTTCTCATGTGCATAGATAGCTTCCCTAACTTCCTTTTGTACTTTACCTTTTTGTTTTATATACAAAGTTTCAGAGGTGGGCAGGTGCGCGCCATTTGGCGCTCTGCGCTCTGCGATCCGGTGCGCATTACCAATATAGAGGAGCGGCACAATTCTGAAATCGGAGTGCAGGCGGGGAGCGCAGCTAGAAATTCGCGCTCCTTTCTGGCGCTCCGGAGGCGATTTTTCCTGTCAACAACAGGTACAAGAACGTCATTATCGTGTACAGTCATCGTACCGTTCGTACGGTGTTACCCGAGCCTGTCTGACTGTCTGATAGTCAAAAGACACTATAGACTTCAGAGACTTTTATAATTTTATGGTATCGATACTATCGGAATGTTACTTGAATGTATGGGTGGGAGGGTGGTTTGGGGGATGGTGGGGGGAAGGTAGAAGCGTAATTGAATCGTGTTACAAATATGAAGCCGATTGGTGAGGTAGTTTCGCCACCACAGATTTTATTTGTTTTCCTTTTCTTCGTACGGATACGCTGGAAGTGGGTTGTGGGAGGAAGTTGGGGGTGTGGTGGAGGGAAGGCATAAGGGTAAGGCACTTGTCACACAAATATGGAACCGATTGGTGCAATCGTTTCGCCGCCACAGATTTTATTTTTTTTTCCTTGTGAGGCGACCGATAGTCAGCGATTGGGTGGGAGGAGGGGTTTGGGGTAGTGGTGGTGCCGTGGTGGGTATGCAGAAGGGTAAGGTACATGTGGTAAAAAACTAAAAATATGAAAGCCATAGGTGCAGTTGTTTCGCTGCTACGATTTTTTTTCGGCGAGTCAGTATATAATTATATACGGACCTGGCACTGGGCGTGACAACTGACATCTGACAAGACCCTAGTCCCGGCCGTATATATATAATTATTATAAATTATATACCGTCGGACCTGGCAGTTTCGGACCTAGTTTCTCAGTTTGGACAGTTTCTGTAATTCTTTGTCATATCATAGATATCAATGGACAGTCACAATGTCACAAACTCACAATGATATCATATCATTGACATTTGCAATGATATCAATCATATCATATCATTGACATTTGATTCATTGATATGACATAAAGAATAACAGAAACTGAGAAAGTGAGAAACTTAAACAGTTAAACTTCAGAAAGACACCATGACTTGAGGTTTTTAGAATGTTTTGAATTCTTGGAATTTAGTGAAGTGAAAGACAGGACAAAGTGAAGGACAAAGGTAAATAATTAAATAACTTCTAGAAGCTGTTTTTTTTTTTTTTTTTTTATATACCTATTTTTGGGAGCGCGGAGCGCAGGAGCGCGGAGCGGGAAGCGCATCGGGTCTGCTGACAAAAGGAGCGCGTGAGCGCTGCCGCATTACCTTATGTCTGATGAGCGCGGAGCGCTGCCGCATTACCGGTCCCACCGGAGCACGCCCACCTCTGCAAAGTTTTATATCTTTCTTCTTCGTCTCTGTCTTTTGCGTTCCTCCTTCTTCTGTTATACTGTCTCCTCTTTTTAATTCCTTGTCTTATACTGTCATTTATACATGGTGCCTCTTTTTTAGTTTTATCCTTCCCTATTCTTCTTCTGTATGTAGTTTTAAGTTTATCATCTGCTACCATCCTTCATAGTTTGGTTGAATATTTGTATATCATTGCTTTCACTATTTAACAATCGTCTTTCCAGTTCTGTTATATATTTTGACAAAGACTCATTATCTGTTTTGTAATATTCTCTTGTTTCCCACTTCTTCCTGTTAAAACCTTTGCCTTTACCTGTACTCCCTTTGCAGTCAAAATCTACATCTTTACTGTAAAAAGGCGGGAACAGAGCACAGAGTATAAACAATAAACTGTTGATGCATAACATTGAGGTATACTAATGGTATACTAATACATTACATTCCTTCCCCCTGTGAGAAAAGTAAAAGCACACATGCAGTAGGGTACTCTCATAATAATAATGATGATTCTGTAGAAATAACATATCTACATTTTTAAATCTTAAAACTTAAGTACTTTAACTTTACAGATCCAGCTTTTCTCTTGGAACACCTCGGTTTTGCCTGTTGGTAGTACCCTACGAGTTGCTGGAATCTTCTGTGTCTTGGTTAGTGTTATCTGGGATCTCTGTCTTTGTTAGTGTGATCTGTTTCTTCACTTGTCTGTCCATCCACATGTGTGTTATTAGATTCTGAGTGTCGTGTGAGCTGCTGATCAATGTTAACTGTGTGTGGCTGTACTGGTACTGGTGTGGATATGATTGGTTGGTCAGAATTAACTAGTTGTGTCTGGTAGTAGTTGATCAATGTGACGTCTCATAATCCTTCCTTCCACTTCTACCTCATAGTTCATGTTACCTATCTGTCTTGTGATCTTACCTGGAGACCACTTGTGTGCTGTGTTATACATCCTAACTTTGACCGGACATGAAGGAGTGAAATTTCTAACTTTACCCTGTTGTTCTAATTGTGTCCACTGTTGGTTGTTGAGATGTATCTGAGTGTTTGGCATCATCAAATCCATTCTATTCCTGGCTCTCCTTCCCATCAGCAAATTTGAAGGTGTTTGTCCAGTAGTGGCATGTTCAGTAGTGCGATAGGTTAGCAGAAATTTACTGATGCAAGTGATTACATTGGAAGGTATAGTTCCCCGGCACTTCATGTTGCGTTTAAAACTCTGAACAAACCTCTCTGCCTCTCCATTAGTTGCTGGGTGGTAAGGAGCGGACCTAGTATGTTGAATGCCATTCACCTTTAGGAAATCAAGAAATTCCACAGAACAGAACTGAGGGCCATTATCTGACACAATGCGCTCAGGTAATCCATGCGTGGCAAACACTGGCATTAAAGACTTTATTGTCGCTTGTGAAGTAGTTGACTGCCCTGGAATTATCTCTGGCCATTTACTCTGACTATACCTTCACCAATCACCAGAGAAAGCATATCATCAACAATCTCAAGCACTCACCGTGCCTGTGGCCTAGACAACATACACCTCAGACCACAAGGCATACAAGCACTCACTAACATATCAAACTACAGCTATTCACACAACACAATACCAGACATTTGGAGTTTCATCATCACATTCCCCAAACCCAACAAAGACCCCACGCTCCTCACACCGCCCCATCACACTCCTTTGCTCCCCCTCCAAAGTCATGGAACGCCTAGTATTACAACTAATTACATTTTAGGCACCACACAGATCACAGCCACACTCTACATTAGTAAAGCCTTCGATGCCATCCCCCGCCACAACTTAACAAACAAAATCTTCAACACAAACACGCACAACACAAAAAGGTGGCACCTTAGCAGGCAGATGTGCACACGTATCTTTTGCCGGTCAGTCATCTAAAATCAGAAACTTTCCAAACGGAGTCCCACAAGGATCCGTCCTATCGCCCGCACTCTTCAAATCTGTACATGCACGATATAGTTAACTACACCCAATACGCCCCAAATAAACTTAGCTTCCTATGCAGATGACATAACACTCACATGCACACACCATGACCCAAAAAGAGCAACAGATCTCCTTCAATCCTATCTCAACACACTACATGGCTGGTGCACTACAAACAGACTTAATCTAGCCCCAGCCAAATCCACTGCAACCCTGCTCACAAGCTGGACAGAACACGAATACATCCCTCAACTCACCATAAACAACACACCCCTAACACATACACACACACCCAAAATCCTAGGAGTAACATATGATACTCATATGACATTCAAACAGCACACCACAAACATTAAAAAGAAACTGACACCCAGACTTAACACCCTCAGGTCAAGTACTTGCTCACACAAAATTTGGACACAACAAAGAAACTACCACCACAGTATATAAACAATACAAAAAATCAGTGATGGAATACGCAAGCCCAGCCTGGAACACATCATAAGACCTTACAGACTATTCAAAACAAAGCCCTGAAGATCATTACAGGCTGCACAGCTTACTGCACCCACAGATCACCTACATGAAGAAACCAAAATCCTCAAAGTCAAAGACCAGCTGGACATGAGAGGCACTCAATTCCTGGCAGCAGCCTCCACGAACCAAGACCACCCACTAAACTACATGGCAACACACCCACAGACACCAAGAAATATCAAAACAACACCCAGCACACGGTATCACACACAATTACTGTCCTCTCTCCCTCCCTGCCCACCCCGAACCAACTTCCAGAAGCACATCCATACTAATTTCTCTCGCCGATCCATCCACTCACTCACAGACAACACGCAGCTGCAAGCACGACCTCCCGAAATCCATCCTTCCGAATCCTCCCTTCCTCGCGAGGACAGAGTCCACCTGGCCAGGCTGAGATGCGGACACCATCCAGCTCTCCTGAGCTATCAGAAGAGACTGGATGACTCCGTTGTCGACGCCTGCCCGGGATGTAACACAGCACCCCATACCATTAAACACATCATAGAAGACTGCATTACTTACGCCAACAACACAATCTACACTCAATGAGAGCTCTGTGGGAAAGCCCGATCATGGCCATGGCCTTCCTCAGGGACTCGGGGCTGTTCGGCCAGGCAGCTTAGGGAACAACAACAACAACTAACTACTTCGAGTCGCCATACTAAGGGTTACTCTCTGCAATTCATGCGGGAACTGGACCCACTTCACCTGCACAACACTTGCCTCCAAGAAACACTACACAAACACCTGGACCTGTTCCTCATGCCCCTCCCTCTCCCAGTCAAATCCCTCAACTAAAACCCGTCCACCTCTCCTCCCTAACCCCCCTTAACCTTCCCATACCATCCACATCCTCAACTCAACACACCACACCCAATCCTAATCCATTCCAACCCCCATCTCCTGCTCCCCAATCCCGACCCCCAGCCCCTCCCACACCCCCCCTCTCACCCCCACCCCATCCTCGTGCAGCAGCACCCAACATACATCGTGCACATAACATTAACATTCTTCAACTGAACATAGATGGCATCAACACAAAGAAACACGAACTCTCACACTTCATCAAACAACACAACATACACATTGCCATCTTACAAGAAACAAAACTCCGCACAACACAAAAAACACCCACATTTCATAATTTCACCACCATCAGACAAGACTGGGCTGTCGGCGGGGGCGGTGGACTCATCACCCTGGTACACAAAGAAATATCATACATAGTAACCAGTGTACAAACCAAATCCCTCCTTCCCCCAAATGATAACAACAGAAATACAGTCAATTAAAATATGCACTGGCAACAACTCCAACATGAACCATCATAAACACATACATCGCTCCCCAAAAATCCCCTACAGTACCAAATGAATACAGACCACACTTACAACACATCACAAACACCCCACACATCATCCTGGGTGGTGACTTCAACGCCAAGACGTCGGCCTGGTTTGTCGACAACCCCGACACAGACAGAGGGCTGGTACTACAAAACCAAACCGATACCTCATCATCCCGACATCCATCAACATACCCATATTCCTCACCAAGCCCTCTATAATCCATCATCTCCAGACATCACCTTTTGCTCCCCAGAACTCGCCCCCACAACATCCTGGAGGGTGGTCAGAACCTTAGGCTCTGACACCTCCCGATCATTATCACCACCAAAACCAGACTCACCCCAGCTAGCCACAAACACACATACACCAATTATAAAAGAGCTAACTGGGAAGCATTCACAAATGAGACAGAACAAACACTTCACAACTCTAAACAGTACACCCATCACTAACATCAACAATGCTGTACACATACTCAATAAAACTATCCAAAACGCTGACAAGAAACACATTCCAAGAGGTAACAGAAAAAGACAATACCCCAACTTCACACCAGAAATTCAAAACCTCATCAGACAACGCGACATACTGAAACACTCCCCAGCACCCCACACACAAGACATCACACAACAAATTCAAGCACTCAACACCCAAACTAACAACAAAATACAAGAACAACAAAAACTAAATTGGAATAAACTTCCTACAAACACTTGATCACAAAACAAACCTCAAAAAACTCTACAAAACACTAAACAGCATCACACTTTCCAACAGCAACACAACACAATCACATGCTGCAATCACAACAACAGACTCTACTCCTTCATGTAAACAACAAGAAAACACTCTCATCAATCACTTCTCACATGTCAGCCACCTAAAACTTTCACAAAGACGACCGACGTGTCATCCGACGTAAGAGACAATTCCCCACAGACCCTGACTATAACCCTTCACCAATCACCAGACAAAGCATATCATCAACAATCTCAAGCACTCACCCGCCTGTGGCCTAGACAACATAAGCAACATACACCTCAGACACCTGGGGCCACAAGGCATACAAGCACTCACTAACATATCAAACTACAGCTATTCACACAACACAATACCAGAGTGAGAACTGAGCGATCTCTGCCATACCCATAGCTTACTCTGACTGTTCCTTTAACTTATATATTTTCTAGATCTCAAGTGACGGCGTCTTTTCCGTGGATTGACCTCCCAATCTACCAAGATTGGAAGCCAAAGCGTCACATTTTTCCCTTGCCCCTCAACTTTCTCTTCATAATTGCTGAGGGGCACAGGGCCCTGGGTGGGGCTTTGGTTTCCCGGGCGTTTCCGCACCCTCCTCAGCTCCCCGCCATGGAGTGGCTTCGGTCACCCAGGCTTTATTGTGGTCGGCAGGGAGGGTTCTGTGGGGGCGCTCGGTTATGGCCTTGGAATTGCTCGGGGCCTTGGGGCTGTTCGGCCAGGCAGCTTGGGGAACAACAACAACAACAACAACAACAACAACACAATACCAGACATTTGGAAGCATGGTATCATCATCACATTCCCCAAACCCAACAAAGACCCCACGCTACCCTCCTCGCACCGCCCCATCACACTCCTTTGCTCCCCCTCCAAAGTCATGGAACGCCTAGCATTACAACTAATTACACCTGACCTACCACCTAGCTCCAACACAACATGGCTTTAGGCCACTGCACTCCACAAACACTCTTCTCACAGACCTTACACAAAGAGCTTTCGACGGCATCAATTCAGCTAGACCTTCACCACACAGATCACTATTAGCCACACTCGACATTAGTAAAGCCTTCGATGCCATCCCCCGCCACAACCTAAGAAACATGCACAAAAAAAAAAAAAAGGTGGCTGGCCAAACTTCCTAGCAGGCAGATGTGCACACGTATCTTTTGCCGGTCAGTCATCTAAAATCAGAAACTTTCCAAACGGAGTCCCACAAGGATCCGTCCTATCGCCCGCACTCTTCAATCTGTACATGCACGATATAACTACACCCAATACGCCCCAAATAAACTTAACCTCCTATGCAGATGACATAACACTCACATGCACACACCATGACCCAAAAATAGCAACAGATCTCCTTCAACCCTATCTCAACACACTACATGGCTGGTGCACTACAAACAGACTTAATCTAGCCCCAGCCAAATCCACCGCAACCCTGCTCACAAGTTGTACAGGAGAACACGAATACATCCCTCAACTCACCATAAACAACACACCCCTAACACATACACACACACCCAAAATCCTAGGAGTAACATATGATACTCATATGACATTCAAACAGCACACCACAAACATTAAAAAGAAACTGACACACAGACTTAACGCCCTCAGGTCACTTGCTCACACAAAATTTGGACACAACAAAGAAACTACCAACAGTATATAAACAATACATAAGATCAGTGATGGAATACGTAAGCCCAGCCTGGGCTTCTAACCTAGCTGAAACACATCATAAGACCTTACAGACTATTCAAAACAAAGCCCTGGGGATCATTACAGGCTGCACAGCTACTGCACCCACAGATCACCTACATCAAGAAACCAAAATCCTCAAAGTCAAAGACCATCTGGACATGAGAGGCACTCAATTCCTGGCAGCAGCCTCCACGAACCAAGACTACCCACTAAACTACATGGCAACACACCCACAGACACCAAGAAATATCAAAACAACACCCAGCACACGGTATCACACACAATTATTGTCCTCTCTCCCTCCCTGCCCACCCCGAACCAACTTCCAGAAGCACATCCATACTCATATCTCTCACCGATCCATCCACTCACTCACAGACAACACGCAGCTGCATGCACGACCTCCCGAAATCCATCCTTCCTCGCGAGGACAGAGTCCACCTGGCCAGAGTGAGATGCGGACACCATCCAGCTCTCCTGAGCTATCAGAAGAGACTGGATGACTCCGTTGTCGACGCCTGCCCGGGATGTATAGGAGTGAGAACTGGAGGAATTTTGCCGAGACGCTGCCAGCAAAATTATTCATGTTGTTTGTAAGTTGTTTTTTCCTTAATTTTATTTTAAGTTAAAATTGTATTTTCTATCTAAATTTACTTGTGCTATTAACCTCAGCAAGATGAGGCCTTTCTGGCTAAAATGAGATGATTTTATGCAGTTTAAAGGACCTTACAGTATGTTACTCATTCAATCCAGTAGGTACTAAATCAACATTACCCGTGTGACCAGTGTGGCAAAGTAGAAAAAGTGTTTGTATGGTAGTAATTAATGATAATCTGAAAATAGTTGTTGTTGTTCCCCAAGCTGCCTGGCCGAACAGCCCCAAGGCCCCGAGCAAGGCCAAGGCCATAACCGAGCGCCCCCACAGAACCCTCCCTGCCTACCACAATAAAGCCTGGGTGCCCGAAGCCATTCCATGGCGGGGAGCTGAGGAGCGTGCGGAAATGCCCGGGAAACCAAAGCCCCACCCAGGGCCCTGTGCCCCTCAGCAATTATGAAGAGAAAGTTGAGGGGCAAAGGAAAAATGTGACGCTTTGGCTTCCAATCTTGGTAGATTGGGAGGTTAATCCACGGAAAAGACTTGAGATCTAGGAAATACATAAGTAAAAGGAACAGTCGGAGTAAGCTATGGGTATGGCAGAGATCGCTCAGTTCTCACTCTGATAGACCAGCCCATCACCATATGACTAGAACCCAATCCTCTCAGCATCAGCTAGGAAAGGCCCTAGAAAGCCGCCTCTGGCGGGGGGATAGCTCCCCTATTTCAACCCCTTTCGGTATTAAAGTTGGCGTATGAGGGGGGGTCCGGGGGAGATTTTTTGTATTTTAAGTTTGCAGAAACTGTATTTCCTGCATTCTGATGATGATTATGCTTGTGAATTGAAATTGAACAATTTAAATGAAATTACTGTTTTTTAAGTGCACATCCCAAAACAGGATGTAGCCTTCGGTTAAAATGGATATTATAATGCATTCACACATTTAATACATTTGTAAGCATTTGTGTGGTAATAAGTAGACTATTACTGCTGCTATTATCCTCCCTACAAATAATAAAGGTTATGAAATGGCGGGTTCGGATAGCGAAAAACCCCCGAAAAAATACAATAGATGAAATTTAAGGGCTGGTTAGACTGAATGTGATACAATCTGCTGATAATTTATATTTTAATTCGGATATGTGAATGTGTTAAAATGTTGTCTGCGCTGATAAGTAAACACATAGGTAGTTACAAATAATGAAAAATAAAAATAATGCCTTCATACCTTGAAGTGAAGATTGTTTCTTGATGTCGGTTAGTAAGAACTACAACATTTATTGTTTGATCAGTGACTTAAATAGCATGAAGAAATATTATCACAAGTTACATTTATATTAGGTATATCGTAGTTACAGAAGGGGGATATTGAACTGTGAACTCAATTACAGTAATTAAAACACTTTCCACAATATTTATGAATAGAATGGAATCGCAAAAGGAAAATAATTTTATGTTGATGTATCTGCTGGTGCAAGCTAAAAGAGGGACTGAATTATACATGCAACAGTAAAGGAAAACAAAATTGATAATTACTGTGCCTAAGCCTAATCTCAATTGTGATCTAGATATATTATTAATGAGTACAGTATACTGTACAACATTCAAGAAAATGGAGGCATGCAGTCTACTTATCTACAGAATTATAAAAAACAATTCTATTTTTTGTTTTATATTTATCTACACTACAACAAAGTATACATAAATTGAAGCAGCTAGACAGCAGTACTGAAGTGTAAAATTGTGAGATGTGACCTTGTGGATTTGCCGCCAGAGCTCACATGCACAAAGGAAAGCAAGTGTTGTAAGACTGAAGTTGAAGAAAATACAGTAGTAGTGTAAAATTGTGAGATGTGACCTTGTGGATTTTCCGCCAGAGCTCACATGCACAAAGGAAAGCAAGTGTTGTAAGACTGAAGTTGAAGAAAATACAGTAGTAGTGTAAAATTGTGAGATGTGACCTTGTGGATTTGCCGCCAGAGCTCACATGCACAAAGGAAAGCAAGTGTTGTAAGACTGAAGTTGAAGAAAATACAGTAGTAGTGTAAAATTGTGAGATGTGACCTTGTGGATTTGCCGCCAGAGCTCACATGCACAAAGGAAAGCAAGTGTTGTAAGACTGAAGTTGAAGAAAATACAGTAGTAGTGTAAAATTGTGAGATGTGACCTTGTGGATTTGCCACCAGAGCTCACATGCACAAAGGAAGCATAATAAAGCTAGTGTTTATTTAATTTCAACTGAATGTAGATATTTATACTCATTTGTATAAGTTATTAAAATTATTCTGAAACAAAGTAATATTCTCAAAAATTCAAACCTGGTGTGTACAGTATATGATGCAAAACTTCAATAAAATTAGATGGTGTGTTTTATCCTAACTTATTATTCCTGATTATTTATAAACAAAAAAAATACGCTTTGTATGTAGCTGTTCGACCTCTGTCTCGAGTCGGCCACCCCCAGCAATGGGGTATGTGCCTGAGTACATACATACATACATACATACATACATACATACATACATCTGTGAGAAAATTATAAGGAAAAAGTGGACACACTTCATTGAGGGACAGGGGGTGCTTAGCGAGAAACAGTTTGGATTCAAGGAAGGGAGATCTTGTGTATCTAATTTATTAAGCTTTTATAGCAGACTTGTAGATGTTACACAGGAGAGAGAGGGATGGGTTGACTGTGTTTACCTGGACCTGAAAAAGGCCTTTGACAGGGTGCCTCACAAAAGGTTATTGTGGAAATTGCAGGTTGTTGGAGGTGTACATGGTAGGATGTTAAAATGGATGGAAAACTTTTTAATAGGAAGAGAAATGAGGACCACGATACGAGATGAATATTCACAGTGGAGGAGTGTGACGAGCGGAGTACCACAGGGATCGGTGTTGGGTCCGATAATGTTCCTACTTTATGTAAATGACATGCCAGAAAACTTGAATAGTCATATGAATATGTTTGCGGATGACGGTAAGATCATGAAGAATGTCACCTGTATAGAAAGTTGTCAGGATCTTCAAAAGGACCTAGATGAGTTGCACAGATGGAGCCAAACCTGGAAAATGAGTTTCAATGCAGAAAAGTGTCATGTTTTGGAAGTGGGAAGAAGTGAGATAAGGCCAAGCTGGGAGTACAAATTAGGAATTGAAATATCGGCAAAACACGGCATGAGAAGGACCTTGGAGTGATAATACAAGATGATCTATCCCCGGAGAAGCATATTAACATGATCATTGGAGGAGCATATGGAATAATAACCAATATGAGAGTGGCATTTAACTATTTGGATGAAGAAATGTTAAGAAAACTGATAATGACTAGATAAGACCAAGATTAGAATATGCAGCAGTGATATGGTCACCACATTTGAAAAAACATATAAATAAATTAGAGAAAGTCCAAAGGATAGCAATGAAGATGATCCCAAGATTGAAGGAGTTGACATATGAGGAAAGACTTAAGACACTACAACTGCCTACCTTGAAAGAGAGAAGGGATCGAGGCGACTTAATAACGATGTTCAAGGGAGTAAAAAGTTTGGAACGAGTAGATAGGGAAGATCTATTCGTGAGGGATAATGGAAGGACAAGAGGGCATGAGTTTAAGCTGAGGAAGGGCAGATGTAAGGACACAAAGAAATTCAGCTTCCCATATAGGAGTATAGAGACTTGGAACAACTTGGAGGAGGAGGTGGTGAGAGCGAGGAACATTAACATGTTCAAATCTAGGTTGGATAAAAGTAAATATGGAAATAGGGCAACATAAGTTATGATATGTTAGTCCAAAAATACTGGGAACTGGGAATATCCATTACGATACTTGTCTAAGTAAAATGGATTGATTATAAAGTAACTAAGACAGGACAACACGAGCGCTGCTCAATTCCTGTAAACTACAAATAGGTAAATACAAATAGGTAAATACATACATAGAAACTTCAACAGCAGAAGTTTTAGCAATAGAGATTGGTGGAAACGATAAAATAGTGGTGATAGTAGCGTATGTACCTCCCAAGACGAAGACATGGGGTAAGGAGGAGCATAGCCTAATGCGTAAGGAAACAATTAGTGTGCTAGGAAATATCTTGGCTTCAAAGGATGAAATAGTCATGTGTGGGGACTTTAACTGCAAGGAAGTGAATTGGGAAGATCTTGAAGCCGGAGCAGGGGAGGAAAGTTGGGGCTATGAATTTTTAAGTATGGCCATGGAAAATTCTATATACCAACATGTAAAAGAGTCAACAAGAGTAAGGGGAAGTGATCAACCAGCTAGATTGGACCTTCTATTCACAAGAAGGGAGGAGGAGGTTCAAAGTATTCAGTACCTATGCCCACTAGGAAAAAGCGACCATGCAGTTCTAGATATAGACTTACTATTGAAGTATAATCTACCCAAGGGAAGGGAAAAGCACAAGGAAAATCACTGGATGTATTTCAGAACCGATTTCGAAGGACTACAGGATTTTTTCAAGTCACAAAATTGGGATCAGGTGTTATCTGAAAGTGAGGTAGACAAAAAACTCAAGGCATTCATGGAGATCTATGATACTGGTATAAAAACTTTTGTCCCTAAGTACATTAATAAAAGGAAGAAAAGTAATCGCAAAGTATGGTTTAACCGCGAATGTAGGCAAGCACAGGAAGCTAAAAACAAAGCCTGGAAAAAGATGAGAAACTGGGATTCGGAAGATAACAGGCAAAAGTATAAAGAGGAGAGAAACAAATACACAGAAATGAGGAGGAGGTCAGAGGCAAACTATGAGAAAGGGATAGTGGAGAACTATGAAAAGAATCCAAAAATGTTTTTCAAGTTTGTAAACGGCAAAAGGAAGATAAAAGCCACGATCGTAAAGATTAAAAGTGGAAACAGAATCATAGAAGAGGATACAGAGATTGCGGAAGAATTAAATAGAAATTTTGCATCAGTATTTACAAAAGAAGGAGAATTCATTGCACCAGAAACCATTGAGATAGTACAGAGGAAATGCCGGAAGTCACATTTAACAGACCAGAGCTCATAGACAAAATGAGTAAGGTGGATCCAAACAAAGCCGCTGGACCGGACGGAGTATCAGGCTGGATTATTAAAGAAAATGCTAAGGAACTGAGTATACCGTTATATGACATAATGACCAAATCATTGGACACAGGGATAGTACCTACAGAATGGAAAAGAGCAAACATTATTCCTATATTTAAGGGAGGAAGCAGAGATAAACCACTGAACTATAGACCTGTATCACTATTGAGCATAACTATAACTTGCTCAAAACCCATCACTTCGAGTCGCCATACTAAGGGTTCAGTTCTCTGCAATTCATGTGGGAACTGGACCCACTTCACCTGCACAACACTTGCCTCCAAGAAACACTACACAAACACCTGGACCTGTTCCTCATGCCCCTCCCTCTCCCAGTCAAATCCCTCGCCTAAAACCCGTCCACCTCTCCTCCCCAACCCACCTAACCTTCCCATATCATCCACTCCCCCCCCTAAAACCCGTCCACCTCTCCTCCCTAACCCACCTAACCTTCCCATACCATCCACATCCTCAACTCAACACACCACACCCCATCCTAATCCATTCCAACCCCCATCTCCTGCTCCCCAATCCCCACCCCCACCTCACCCATCCCAACCCCCAGCCCCTCCCTCACCCCCACCCCCCCATCACCCCCACCCCCACCCCATCCTCGTGCAGCAGCACCCAACGTACATCGTGCACATAACATTAACATTCTTCAACTGAACATAGATGGCATCAACACAAAGAAACACGAACTCTCACACTTCATCAAACAACACAACATACACATTGCCATCTTACAAGAAACAAAACTCCGCACAACACAAAAAACACCCACATTTCATAATTTCACCACCATCAGACAAGACCGGGCTGTCGGCGGGGGCGGTGGACTCATCACCCTGGTACACAAAGAAATATCATACATAGTAACCAGTGTACAAACCAAATCACTCCTCCCCCCAAATGATAACACAACAGAAATACAGTCAATTAAAATACGCACTGGCAACAACTCCAACATAACCATCATAAACACATACATCCCTCCCCAAACATCCCCTACAGTACCAAATGAATACAGACCACACTTACAACACATCACAAACACCCCACACACCCCACACATCATCCTGGGTGGTGACTTCAACGCCAAGACGTCGGCCTGGTTTGTCGACAACCCCGACACAGACAGAGGGCTGGTACTACAAAACCAAACCGATAACCTCATCATCCTTAACGACATCCATCAACATACCCATATTCCTCACCAAGCCCTCTATAACCCATCATCTCCAGACATCACCTTTTGCTCCCCAGAACTCGCCCCCACAACATCCTGGAGGGTGGTCAGAACCTTAGGCTCTGACCACCTCCCGATCATTATCACCACCAAAACCAGACTCACCCCAGCTAGCCACAAACACACATACACCAATTATAAAAGAGCTAACTGGGAAGCATTCACAAATGAGACAGAACAACACTTCACAACTCTAAACAGTACACCCATCACTAACATCAACAATGCTGTACACATACTCAATAAAACTATCCAAAACGCTGACAAGAAACACATTCCAAGAGGTAACAGAAAAAGACACAACCCCAACTTCACACCAGAAATTCAAAACCTCATCAGACAACGCGACATACTGAAACACTCCCCAGCACCCCACACACAAGACATCACACAACAAATTCAAGCACTCAACACCCAAACTAACAACAAAATACAAGAACAACAAAAACTAAATTGGAATAACTTCCTACAAACACTTGATCACAAAACAAACCCCAAAAAACTATACAAAACACTAAACAGCATCACACTTTCCAACAGCAACACAACACAATCACATGCTGCAATCACAACAACAGACTCTACTCCTTCATGTAAACAACAAGCAAACACTCTCATCAATCACTTTTCACATGTCAGCCACCTAAAACCTCACAAAGACGACCGACGTGTCATCCGACGTAAGAGACAATTCCCCACAGACCCTGACTATACACCCTTCACCAATCACCAGACAAAGCATATCATCAACAATCTCAAGCACTCACCCGCCTGTGGCCTAGACAACATAAGCAACATACACCTCAGACACCTGGGACCACAAGGCATACAAGCACTCACTAACATATCAAACTACAGCTATTCACACAACACAATACCAGACATTTGGAAGCATGGTATCATCATCACTTTCCCCAAACCCAACAAAGACCCCACGCTACCCTCCTCGCACCGCCCCATCACACTCCTTTGCTCCCCCTCCAAAGTCATGGAACGCCTAGTATTACAACTAATTACACCTGACCTACCCCTAGCTCCAACACAACATGGCTTTAGGCCACTGCACTCCACAAACACTCTTCTCACAGACCTTACACAAAGAGCTTTCGACGGCATCAATTCAGCTAGACCACCACACAGATCACTATTAGCCACACTCGACATTAGTAAAGCCTTCGATGCCATCCCCCGCCACAACCTAACAAACAAAATCTACAACACAAACATGCACAACAACACAAAACGGTGGCTGGCCAACTTCCTAGCAGGCAGATGTGCACACGTATCTTTTGCCGGTCAGTCATCTAAAATCAGAAACTTTCCAAACGGAGTCCCACAAGGATCCGTCCTATCGCCCGCACTCTTCAATCTGTACATGCACGATATAACTACACCCAATACGCCCCAAATAAACTTAGCCTCCTATGCAGATGACATAACACTCACATGCACACACCATGACCCAAAAAGAGCAACAGATCTCCTTCAACCCTATCTCAACACACTACATGGCTGGTGCACTACAAACAGACTTAATCTAGCCCCAGCCAAATCCACCGCAACCCTGCTCACAAGTTGGACAGGAGAACACGAATACATCCCTCAACTCACCATAAACAACACACCCCTAACACATACACACACACCAAAATCCTAGGAGTAACATATGATACTCATATGACATTCAAACAGCACACCACAAACATTAAAAAGAAACTGACACCCAGACTTAACGCCCTCAGGTCACTTGCTCACACAAAATTTGGACACAACAAAGAAACTACCACCACAGTATATAAACAATACATAAGATCAGTGATGGAATACGCAAGCCCAGCCTGGGCTTCTAACCTAGCTGAAACACATCATAAGACCTTACAGACTATTCAAAACAAAGCCCTGAAGATCATTACAGGCTGCACAGCTACTGCACCCACAGATCACCTACATCAAGAAACCAAAATCCTCAAAGTCAAAGACCATCTGGACATGAGAGGCACTCAATTCCTGGCAGCAGCCTCCACGAACCAAGACCACCCACTAAACTACATGGCAACACACCCACAGACACCAAGAAATATCAAAACAACACCCAGCACACGGTATCACACACAATTATTGTCCTCTCTCCCTCCCTGCCCACCCCGAACCAACATCCAGAAGCACATCCATACTCATATCTCTCACCGATCCATCCACTCACTCACAGACAACACACAGCTGCATGCACGACCTCCCGAAATCCATCCTTCCGAATCCTCCCTTCCTCGCGAGGACAGAGTCCACCTGGCCAGGCTGAGATGCGGACACCATCCAGCTCTCCTGAGCTATCAGAAGAGACTGGATGACTCCGTTGTCGACGCCTGCCCGGGATGTAACACAGCACCCCATACCATTAAACACATCATAGAAGACTGCATTTCACACAACCACTTACGCCAACAACACAATCTACACTCAATGAGAGCTCTGTGGGAAAGCCCGATCGTGGCCATGGCCTTTCTCAGGGACTCGGGGCTGTTCGGCCAGGCAGCTTAGGGAACAACAACAACAACAACAACTATTGAGCATCCTCATGAAGATTCTGGAAGGATTAATAAGGGACAAATGGGTGAACTGTACACTTATAATCAGCATTGCATCAAGCGGGTTCCCAGCAAAAACTATAAAAGCTATTTACTTCATATTGCAGTTAGTTAACACCACATGACAGATTTACTACACCAAGTTTGAAGGCTTTAGTCCAAGTACATTTTGTACATCATTAGTTCAAGTACATTTGGGTCTTGATTTTATATATTTTTTTAAATTAAATTTTTCAAACGTCAACATCGTACTCTTCCGTATTCATATAATAAATGGGGATATATAGAAAATTTGTATAAAAATTATCTTGACATTTAGCATTGCAATACCCCTTGTCCCCAATCTCCATTCACTTTGTCTTACACTGTCTCCATTCAGCCCGCTTGATGCCACCCTCTTTGGATCCTAAATTTCGCATTTTTGTCAACCTAACTTCATTGGATTGCCAATTCAGAGTTGCTGGAACCTTCTCTTGTATATGTATGTATGTATGTATGTATGTATATAGGCTACTCAGGCACATACCCCATAGCTGGGGGTAGCCGACTCGAGACAGTACTGTACCTGTATATAATATTAGGGCGGCTGTACTGGCATTCCTTAGTCTCTAATACTGTTACAGTAAAACCTTACCCATCTGGACTATCTGGGGGAAATCCTTGTCTGGAAGTCTGAACGTAACACTCAACCATCCAGAAAAGTCTGGGTTGAATACTTATCCAGAAGGCTTGGGTTTCTGGATAGGCGGGCTTCAGATTGGTCTACTGTATTATTCAAGCTGTTCGTAATTTATTGTAGTTAAATAATACAATTATATAACCCGGTAGATTGGGGCTAGGACAGATCCTTGTGGTACCCCACTCGTAATTTGAGTCCAGTTTGACGATTTCCCCCTTACTGTTGTTCTCATCTGTCTTCCGCTATGGTAGCTCTCCATCCATTTAAGCAGTTTGTCTCCTACTTTTCTCTCATGTTTTAATTTCCACAGCAATCTCTTGTGTGGAACTTTGTCAAAGGCCTTTTTAAAGTCTAGGTAGGCACAGTCTACCCTTCCTTCCCTCTTGTCCACTGTGTCTATTACTCTAGAGTAAAAACTCAACAAGTTGCTTACACATGATCTGCCTCCTCTGAATCCAAATTGTCGGTCAGTAATTAATCTTTTGGATTCCAGGTAGTTACCATCACTTCATAAGTTGCCTAGATTTCAGTTCCTTACTCAGTTACCTATGACTAGCACAGAATGTTAAGAACAATTGTGAGATGTGACCTTGTGGATTTGCCGTCAGAGCTCACATGCACAAAGGAAGGCGAGTGTTGTAAGACTGAAGTTGAAGAAGGTACAGTACACAGTAGTAGTGTAAAATTGTGAGATGTGACCTTGTGGATTTGCCGTCAGAGCTCACATGCACAAAGGAAGGCAAGTGTTGTAAGACTGAGGTAGCTATGTCAGTGTACTGGTATCATGAGAAAAGAAAAAAATAACAAGAAAAAGAGAATTGTGAGATGTGAATTTGTGGCGAGCGGGCATAATTCACATGCACAAAGGGAAGTTGCAACTAATAAGCTACCGGGTATAGGTAACTTGAAAGGGAATATGAGGTGGAAGGCCTATCATAAAGGTACAGTGAACATTACTAGCCTACTAACTCTTATTTAGAATATTTCCTATCCTACTATATTAAACTTAGACAGTGGGCGTAATCTTTAACATATCAATACTATTTTACACAACAATCCTTGCATGAATTTACTGGCATGGCATCTGAAAAGTTGTAATGCTTCAAGCACACTGGAGGTGATACAAAATTATTTTCATTAATTGAAGTTACTGGACTATAGTGAGTTTTCTGAGCCTCCCACAACAAAATATGATAATCTCCGCCAATATCTGTGGCATGTGAGATCATATCCCTACATCTGAATGATACTGATATTTCTAGAACATAACCCTGAATATTATCTTGCACATCTACACATTCACGGATCAGCCATACATTTCGTTTATTCATCAGGGCATGTAGATGCAACTCTAAGAGTCCACCCCATTTAGCTCTGCCCTGATCACGACAACAATGAGGTGTTTTCTTGCACTCAAAGAAAGTCATCATTTGCTCCAATGTGATTTCAGATGATTGACTTTCAAAACTAACTTCGAATGGGAACTGCATAACTACTTTATATACAAAGTATGCCTCAATATCATGGAGTTCTTCTCCCTTTGGGCAAGTGTCCTTAGACCACCTGCCTTTAAATTTGTGATACAGACATTTCAGTTTCTCAAACATCTTACTTCTTACACTAGCATGACATTCTTGGTTGGCGAACATTAAAAATGAAAAAGATCTAAACATGCAGTTCCCATCCCCGTTGACTTTAACTATTTTCCTATTTTCTTTAGGTATGCTAAGGGAGTTTTAGCTTTGTTATTTCTGGTTTGAGCTCCTTACAAAGAGAGCATACCCAATCTTGATTACTCTTAGGCATCTTCAGGACATTAACACAAGGGGCGTGGAACCAATCGCCACCCTTTTGTCCTGTTAAATTTAGTCTTTCTTGTCTGGATGCACACAAACGCTCGTATTTGCATCCCAACCAATCTATGGTCTCACCTTGAGTTTTAGTCACCTTGCATACATTGATGCAATAACATACTTTTACCGGTACTTCAGATGTGCCCAAGGTTGGCACACTACAGTTTTGTTCTGGACTTGGATCAATAGCACCGGTACCAGTACTATCTTCTAATGGACCTTGATCAATAGTACCGGTACCAGTACTATCCTCTAAATCTAATCCTAACTCTCTGACTTCTACTGAGGTTGGCTCATTAAGCTCACTACAGTCATATTCTGGAGTAGATAGCCTCTCCTGTGCTGGATCATCTGGATCTCTTTCCATTTCAACATTTGAATGTATAATAAAAGGTTCAAGTTTGGGGCGCTTTGCCTTTACTTCTGAAGGACTTTCATTCATTCTCTTCAATGTTTTGCTTAAACTGTGAAATGGTTTTGTTTTTTGGAGGGAATCCTGATGCTTCAACTTGAGGAACTTCTCACGTGCAAGTTTGGGATTCATGCTCATTATATGCGAATTCATGCTAAGGAAGACACGGACATTGACCATGTCAAAGTCCTTGACAACGCCAAAGCGGTACACATTTTCAAATTTTCCCTGGACTACTTTCTTAATTGGAGATACTGCTCTTTCAGTTCCTGACTGAGATGCTTTCATGAGTTGAACAATCTCTAGAAGCCTAACAACATTACAAATCTTCAACTCTTTCACTTCACATACATTGTCATCACTCAAATAGAAACTAAACAATTTCATGAAATCTACAAATTTTCCTACCTTACATTCATTGACTTTATTCACAACATGATTATAAAAATTTCTGAACTGTCTTTCGGTACACTCACATACCGGTAATGCCAGAGCATTCCTCACCCTTCTCACAGTTTTCATACTCTACATTTACCATGTTGAAAAGCTTCCTAAATTGGCATATCTTCTCCTCAACTTCAGTCAGAGAGTACTCGTCTCTGGCACAGAAAACACTTGCACTGCGAGGTCGATGACCTCAGGAACAGGTAGATATTCATCAAACATGTCTAGCAAATTTTTGAGGTTTTAGCTCCCTGAATTTTGTCAGTAGCTGTCGGGGGATCATTAACCCGGGAACTGCGGGGAGACTCTTAAGAGTTCCCCCGGCGGACTGCGGGGAGACTCTTATGAGTGAGTGAAAAAAAAAATCAACTTTTGACATCGAAATTTTTTATTTTTTTTATTTTTATTTTTTTATTTTTTTATTTTTTTTGGGCCCCTGGGCCATGCAAAATCTCAGTCCTCTACCTCCCCTCCTTCCCCACTTTCCTCCTCTCCTTCAGTTATCACCTATTTTCCCTGTTATTCCCTTATTCTGAGGTATATTTTCGTGCTAACATTAGCGAGTTGCAAGCAGGGTGTTGTCATCACTGATGGCAAGCGAGTGCAAGAGAGAGAGAGAGAGTATCGATCGACTGTGTCTCAGTGGCCTTGGGGGAAATTGGCGGGAAAGCAGTTTGCCTCACCCATACATTATACAACTCGCGGGCTATATCTCCGATTTTGACCATCCAAACGCTGTTTTCACTTGTTTTATTGTTGTTTCAGGTTAATACCTTTATAATCAACCCATAATAGGCGCATATGGATAAGTATTAATGCTATTAATGGCACAATGAATATTTTAGTGACGGAAACGCCTCAAATACGTCAGCACAGGGGGACGTTTCCAATTACCCCCATGCGCACTTCAGAGGTTAACTGGGGGAGCAGCTTTCTCATTTACTTTAGGGATAGGATCATGAATGTCATTTACTTTAGGGTCATCATTATTGACATGTGAAGAGGTTGACATATCAATACCAATACTTTCATTTACTACTTTAGGGTCATCAATTTTGGTTGCACTGGCTGTGGGAGAATCAATGTTAGCTGTGGCACAGCAGCTGCAGCACCAATGTCAGTAGGAGCAGATTCAGCATTGCTGGTTCTTGATACAACAGGAAATTTAATTTGTGCTCCAAATTTAGTTTCTCTGTACTTCTTCATAATATGCTCAGGGATGTGCACATTGTTCTTAATGTGGCATTCCAATACTCTTTTTATTACCTGTGTGAGGTTCTCCTTCAACTTTCATCCATACACTTACAAACTCTCTATGGCTTTTTTGTACATGATAAGTGAGATTTCTAGCCAGAGACAGGTGTTTTTTGCAAATTAAGCAGACTACGGGTTAACCCATTACAACCCAAATCCCTTCCGGAATTTTTGACCTTCGGCTGTTTAGGCATTGTGCAAACTTCTACAAGAGGTTAATATCAAACTAATAGGGTTAATTTGTTACAGTATACTACAGCAAAAACAAAAGTCTAAAAGCCCAATACAGCTACAAGTTGCTCATTATTTACCTAGGGGAAAAAGTAAATACTGAAATTAGTCAAGAGTAAAGAATTCAGTATCGGTATGAAAGAGTAAGACCCAATGTTCCATATTCTAATGCATTAAAAAATTTCACCCTCTCAGGCACTGGAATATGCATTTGGGCCTTCCAGGGATATCAGTACATATTTGAAAGCCCTGATTTACTCCAGCCAGCCGCCAGCGTCACTGTGTTTACTTGTTCACACATCTGAGACCTATCTATTACTACCCGGTACCATCTTACAAGAAACAAAACTCCGCACATCACAAAAAACACCCACATTTCATAATTTCACCACCATCAGACAAGACGGGCTGTCGGCAGGGGCGGTGGACTCATCACCCTGGTACACAATGAAATATCATACATAGTAACCAGTGTACAAACCAAATCCCTCCTCCCCCCAAATGATAACACAACAGAAATACAATCAATTAAAATATGCACTGGCAACAAATCCAACATAACCATCATAAACACATACATCCCTCCCCAAACATCCCCTACAGTACCAAATGAATACAGACCACACTTACAACACATCACAAACACCCCACACATCATCCTGGGTGGTGACTTCAACGCCAAGACGTCGGCCTGGTTTGTCGACAACCCCGACACAGACAGAGGGCTGGTACTACAAAACCAAACTGATAACCCATCATCCTTAACGACATCCATCAACATACCCATATTCCTCACCAAGCCCTCTATAACCCATCATCTCCAGACATCACCTTATGCTCCCCAGAACTCGCCCCCACAACATCCTGGAGGGTGGTCAGAACCTTAGGCTCTGACCACGCCGCCTAGGCGCTTTTTATTAAGAGGTCGGGGCCGGACGGGACGTTAGAACGTGTATGTGTGAACCGAGCTTTACTGATCAAATATACTTTTTCAACTTAATTCTTCCTTATTCTACTGTTGTTTCTTGCCCATCAAAGTCTGGAATGTTAAGACGTCTGAAAGTGGGTTTAGAAGTCTTTCTGTATATCAAACTATATTCTAACCCTTTACTTTAATTCTTTAGTTTAACTTTTCTCAACCTTAAATATACCTTTATGCCGATCATATATACCTTTTAAGGCGCTCAAATATACCTTTTTTAAGTCTTAAGGTATCTCTAACTATTTTCTAGACCTAAAATTTACCTCTCTCGATCTTTAATATACCTTTCTCAACCTTAAACAAACCTTTATACCTATCAAATATACCTTTTATGCCTCTCAAATATACCTTTAAGTTGCTCAAATATACCTTTCCGACTTCCTTTTACTGTTGTTTTTTTTACCCATCAGAGTCTGGAATGTAAATAAATATACATGAGGATCTTTTGCTGGGGACCCCAAATGGGCCTGGGTCTTTGGGTATTTCTCCTGGACGACCTAGATGTGTGTGATTTTGTGTTTTGCTTAGTTTTTCTGTTGTGTTGTGATGTCCCTCTTCAGGATAAGATTTATAGATTAGCTCCTTAACCCTCCTGGCCCGGTTGTCATTTTAAAATGACACCACGAATTAAGGGCAGGAGCCCGGGTGTCATTTTAAAATCTGTAAGCTTGAAAGCCTATTCAGCTTGGTCTGAACGCCGTGCGTCCGACGCATGTAAACAAAGCCGATCGTTACGTCACCGCACCTCCGAAAACAAGAAAGAGAAGACTCGTTTGTTATTGTATGTCTGTATGTCGTTGTTTCAGTAGTGAAAAGATCGTCATATTGCTAACATCGCCTGCAACTTGCTCTCCACTGAAATCGTCATCACAACTGAACCAGTTGACATAGCTAGATGATAGCTAGCCTTAGAGACCTACCTTATGAGGAGAGATTGGAGAGGCTAAAGCTGCCAACGCTGAGGGAGAGGAGAGAGAGAGGTGACATGATCATGATGTTTAAGTGTGTGAAAGGTTTTGAGAAGATCGACAAGGGAGATTTTGTGGTGAGGGATGAGGGAAGAACCAGGGGTCATGATTGTAAGTTGAGGAAAGTTATATGTAAGTCTGATGTAAGAAAGTTCAGCTTCCCGTATAGAAGCATTGAGTGTTGGAATAAGTTGGATGGGGAGGTGGTGGGAGCAAGAAATATCCAAACTTTTAAAGCAAAATTGGATAAATGTAGAGAGAGAGACAGGACAACACGAGCTTAGGCTCAAATCCTGTATACTACAATTAGGTGAGTACAATTAGGTGAGTACATAGAGAGCTCTACTCAACGCCAGTCTACAGATTGGAAATCGCACTACATTTATAGATGCGTGGGAAATTTCTAGCAGTTAAACTAAACAAAAATACGGTAGCCTAGGCCTAGACGTTTTTCGGCCAGATCGCCCGGGTAGCCCACACTGTCATTTTGAGAGCCTGCCCGGGCCAGGAGGGTTAATACACATAGAAAAAGAAAAAAAAAACAAATCGGGTCAATATTTCTAGGTTAGCTGTAAGATCAGGTCAAGATTTATAGTTTAGCTGTAATGCCAGGGAAAGTTAGTGCCAGTGAGCTGCCATTAGGTTAATTTGCAATAGAAAACAAAGTCCTGCTACAAATTAGCCCACCATGTAATGCTGTGGTCGACACTGGTGTTGTGCCAAACAGTGATCAGATAAGACTCTAGTAGAGTTCCCTGTGGCACCTATCAGCTCCTCGACAACCTCACCAGTGCCATACCAAGACAATGCCAATAACAAGGCTATATTGTACAGTTGTTGTTGTTGTTGTAGTTCCCCAGACTGTCTGGCCGAAAAGTTCTGAGTCTGGTAGACCAAAGCCGCTCCAGATGCTCAGGCCCCCGAAGGGGCCAGGGTGAGATGAGATCTGTCTCTTAGAGGGCAGCGGGTGAGAGGATCATCAACCCCACGGGCTTGCACCCTTGGGCCAATGCCCCCACTGTCCACAGCCACCCTTGCAGTGCCACCCAATCGGGCGATCTCACCAGCACCTAGAAGGAAAAGTAGTACAATAAAGGAGACAGACAGAAAGGCTTTATTGTATAGAAATGGGTGTTGGTCCATAAGTCTAACACACACAGTAGGATGGATGTAAGAGACATTATCTTGTTGTCCTCCACATTAAGATAATCTTTTTATAAATTTCACTCCCAACACCAAACACCACCCAATGAAATTAATGAAAACATATGATCTACCCGGGATTCAAACCTGGGTACATACAGATCTTAAACACTCTAACCACTACACCATCAAGACAGTTAAGATTAAGTACATGACTACTATTTATATTGATTTATCGAATACTGGATATCAATCTAATCATGTACTCAAACCCAACTGAACACTGAATAGCCTAATGCTTACGGGGAGGTATTTAGTTTGTTCCCTACTTTTTCATCAAGCTTAAAATTACACCCCCTAGACCCCCTTTCAAGATAAATTTGTACATTTTTTGGTAGAAAAATTTCCAGGCCGGAGGCCGGTTGCTCTTAAATTACAGGCTCGCTATCGCTCGCCAGGAAAAAATCGACACCTTAACGGCACGAAAGGTCTTAAAATTGACAGAAATGGGGCAAAATGTCTTAAAATATCCAAACTACTAGGGCGAAGGTCTTAAAATCTCAAAATCACTGGGGCTAAACATGAGGGAGAAAGGGGTCCAGAAAAAAATCCCTCAAGTGGATATCTCCCCTTAAGTGAAAGGCAAGAACATTTAATGGGGCACAGATCTCTTGAGAACCGACAGACAGAAAAGGGTTATTATAATTATGGTCCCATAGTTGTGTATCCAGTATGATGCTTATAAAACTTTGTATGGTTTATAAAGATCTGTATGTCTGTCTCTGTTTCTTTATCTATCTCTATATCTCTCTCACTCTCTATATGGTAAATATAGTCATGCTCTCGGTAACGCGCTTTTGTTCTTCCGCGGACACACTAAATGCTATAGCTCTGAATAGCACTGAACATTTTTCAATTTACAGTAGAATCGACTCGGCCCCGTCACGTCACGCTCGTGTCCGATCGGCTTCCCTCTCGGTTTGTTTATCTCTGTCGGTCCGTGTGTACCTCAATATGTTGTTGTTGTTGTTGTTCCCCAAGCTGCCTGGCCGAACAGCCCCAAGGCCCCGAGCAAGGCCAAGGCCATAACCGAGCGCCCCCCACAGAGACCTCCGTGCCGACCACAACAAAGACTGGGTGACCGGAGCCATTCCATGGCGGGGGAGCTGAGGAGGGTGCTGAAACACCCGGGAAACCAAAGACCCACCCAGGGCCCTGTGCCCCTCAGCAATTATGAAGAGAAAGTTGAGGGGCAAAGGAAAAATGTGACGCTTTGGCTTCCAATCTTGGTAGATTGGGAGGTCAATCCACGGAAGAGACGCCGTCACTTGAGATCTAGAAAATATATAAGTAAAAGGAATAGTCAGAGTAAGCTATGGGTATGGCAGAGATTGCTCAATTATCACTCTGATAGACCAGCCCA
>CM064541.1:31778430-31789788 GCA_032716605.1 Paralithodes platypus | reverse complement strand
AACTCTATTGTTTCTCCTTCCCTCTATCCGCATTTTCCACCCAATAATCAAAGACCGGGGGGCTCTTATAGACCGACAAACACAACACACACACTAAACACATATATAAAAACACATCATGCACCCACACATACCAATAAAACCCACCCACATACACATAAATCTTTAGGTAAATAAACACCATACTCACACGTATACACACACATAAGCACATATACCAACACTACACACACACATACGCGCACACAAACACATAATACCAACACTACACACACACATATACACACATAAGTACATAATATACGAACATTACACTCTGACTGAAGCTTCGTTCTCCTCGAGTCCCTAGTGTTCATGGCGTTGGATCTGCCGAGTGGAAGGGACTGGAGTGCTCGAAAAGGGGCTCCAGTCCTGACGCTATTCTTGTCTTACAGTGTGCTGGCTTAATAATCCAGAAGGGTTGATAGCCTCTGAAGTCTTATTTTAACTAACTAACTGCCGAGTGGAGAAGAATGTTTTTTCATTCTTGATATGTATGTTTTCATTATTGTTGTGTGTGACATGTGTGTGTGTGTTTTTATTTTACTTTCTTCCCTAAAACTCCATCACCTCTTAACATTTATTTGGTACAAACATGTCCCGGTTAGACAGCCTCGCTATCGTTCGCCCGAAAGAAATCGATACCTAAATGGCACGAAAGGTCTTAATATTGTCAAATATATGGGCTTAAAGTTCTAAAAAATACCAATCTAATAGGGTGAACGTCGTATGATTTCAAAACTAATGGACCTAAACATGAGGGAGAAGGGTATTCAGTTCATGCTCAAAACTCTTGGAACTGATATTTATTTCATGGATAAGGGGGGAATGGCGTAGTGATTTAGGCTACTCATGTATTTACATTTGTTTTTATTTATATGTTTTGTTTAGTTTCCTCCCTAGTACCTCCATCAAGCTGAAATAACCACCTCCCCAAGACCCTCCTCCCAAGAATTTAATGTGTCCATTTTTCGGTAGAAAAATGTCCAAGCCAAAAAGGCGGTTCCTCTTAAATGATACAAGGCTCGTTTAATCTCTCGCTAGAAAAACTCGACTCCAAATGACACGAAAATTCTTAATATTTGACAAAGAAATGGGGCAAAAAGTTTTAAAAATCGCCAAACTACTTGGCCCCGAACGTCTTAAATTCTGAAAACGAACGAGGCTTAAACATGAGTAAGGAGGGGGACCAGAAAAACAACCCATCTCCCACCCCTAACCGAAACTAGACGTTATGTTTCTTAATATTTCGCTAAAGTTCTGCCTGGTTTCTGATCTCTCTCTCTCGATTCTCTCCCTCTCTCTCTCTCCGCCTCGAATTCTCTCTCTTCTCTCTCTTTCACTCCCTCTCTCGCTCTCTCCCTCCTTCTCCTTCTCTCTCTCTCTCTCTCTCTCCTCACACACAGACAAAAACCCTCCCCCCTCACACCATAAGTACAACATTACACCACACACACACCACAAGCAAACACACACACATACACACAGAACACAACACACACTCGACACACAAACCCTTTTTCAATACACACTAGTAAGACATACAATGGCAAAGATCCCCTAATGACCTTGGAGTAAGAGGCTGAAAGAAAGAGGAGGGTTTTATTTTTCAGACGGATGAGAGAGAGCGAGAGAGACTGGTGTGTGTGTGTGTGTGTGTGTGTGTAGTGTTAAGAGTTTAGGAAGTTTAATAGAGAGAGAGAGAGTTGTGTGTGTGTAAGATTTAGGTAGTGTAAGAGGGAGAGAGAGAGAGTGGTGTTGTGGTGTGGTAGATTTAGGGAGTGTAAGAGAGAGCGAGAGAGAGCGAGAGCAGTTGTTTGTGTGTGTAAGATTACATACAGTAGGTAGTGTAAGAGGGATAGAGAGAGAGAGAGAGAGGGTTTGTGTGTAAGATTTTAGGGAGTGTAAAGAGAGAGCGAGAGAGAGGAAGAGGAGAGAGTAGAGAGAAATATTGTGTGTGTGTGTGTGTGTGTAAGATTTTAGGGGAGTGTACGAGAGAGAGAATTTGATTGTGGTGGTGTGTGTGTGTGTGTAATAGGTTTATGGAATGTAAAAGAGAGAGAGAGTGTTTTGGTGTGGTGTCAGAGTTTAGGGAGTGGGTAGAGGGGAGAGAGAGAGAGAGAACTATTGTAATGTGTGTGTGTTTTGTAAGATTTTTAGGGAGTGTAAGAGAGGGAGTTGTGTGTGTGTGTGTGTGTAAGAGTTAGGGAGTGTAAGAGAGAGAGAGATAGAGAGAGAAATATTGTATGTTGCGTTTTTGTGTAAGAGTTAGGGCGTGTAATAGAGAGAGAGAGCGAGAGGTTTGTTGTGTGTGTGTGTGTGTAAGAGTTTTAGGGAGTGTAAAGAGAGAAAGAGAGAGAGAGAGAAGAGGAGAGTTGTGGTGTGTGTGTTTGTGTGTGCCAGAGTTAGGGAGTGTAAGAGAGAGAGAGAGCAGAGAGACACTTATGTGTGTGTGTGTGTGTTTAAGAGTTAGGGAGTGGAATAAGAGAGAGAGAGAAGAGAGAGAGAGATAGATAGCGTTTGTGTTGTTTGGGTACAGGGAGAGTTTAGGGATGTGTAAGAGAGAGAGAGAGAGAGAGAGAGAAATATTGTTATGTGTGGTTGTGTGTGTGGTTCAGAGTTAGGGACTGTAAGAGAGAGAGAGAGTTGTGTGTGTGTGTGTGTGTGTAAGAGTTAGGGAGTGTAAGAGAGAGAGAGAGAGTTATGTGTGTATGTGTGTGTGTGTGTGTGTAAGAGTTAGGGAGTGTAAGAGAGAGAGAGAGAGAGAGAGAGAGAGAGAGAGAGAGAGAGAGAGAGAGAGTTTATTTGTGTGTAAGAGTTAGGGAGTGTAAGAAAGGAGAGAGAGAAATATTGGTATGTGTGGTGTGGTGTGTGACGAGTTAGGGAGTGTAAAGAGAGAGAGAGAGTTTGTGTGTGTGTGGTGTGTGTGTAGAGTTAGGGAGTGTAAAGAGAGAGAGAGAGTTATGTGTGTGAGTGTGTTGTGGTAAGAGTTTAGGGAATGTAAGAGTAGAGAGAGAAGAGAGGAGAAACACCACACACACACACACTTATTTATATCAGTGTAATGCAGCATAAATTACCTCTTTGTGGGAACGTTTACTGGTTTAATTATCATTCTTTTTCTGACATACTGCTGGCACTTGAAGCTCATTAAGGGGACCATGGTCATTTTAATGGAGTCCTATTTATTTATTTATTAATTATTATATTTTGGTTTCCTTCCCTCCTCGCCAAGACCTTCAACAAGCCTTAGAAAAACACTCCCTAGAACCCCCTTCAAGATAAATGTTTACATTTTTTTCGATAGAAAAAATTTCGCTGGCCGAAGGCCCGGTTTCTCTTAAAATTAGACGCTCGCTTATCGCTCACACAGGAAACAATCGACACCTAATATGGCACGAAAGGTCCTTTGGTTTTTTATATAGAAAATGGGATGAAAGGTATTAAAATCAACAAACTAATGGGTCGAACGTCCTTTGAATTTGAAAACTATTGGGGTTAAACATGATGAAGAAAGGATACCATAAAAACGAACCATCCCTCCTTAAACGTAGACTGGACACAATAATTACAAATATAAAGCATAACCAAACTTGATGCTTAACCCTTTCAGTTTCCGGCGACGTCTTTTTGTATTATATTCTCGCTATATTTTTCAGAACGATTTTGTGCAGCATGAAGAAGGATCTGTGGTAGTAAAAAAGCAAAAAACAACCGGCCCCGTTAGATTTAGATAGTTCGACCGCCTGTTAATGGCTGGCAGGCCTTCTTACAACGGACTTAAATCGTCTGTATAGAGCTAGAATATAATTTAAAAAGGCGTACAGAAGGGGTTAAACCCCATTCATTACCGGGTTGCTGTCCTTTCCAACTTTATTGTGGCTACCATTAGACACTTCATAGTCAGCTTAAAAAGGGCCTCCCAAACAATGAACAGGCTTCAAACTGATCTCACTTAACCCTCTTGTCTACCACAGATCTACTTGGGGCGTTTGTTTATGGCCACCCTCATCAAGGGGAGAAAGGCCTACGGCGATAGATAGATATTGGTGGATAGATAGATAAGATAGATATATTATATAGATATATAGACAGACAGATAGTAATAGAATAGATAGATAGATAGATAATAGATAGACAGACACAGGCAGATTTGGGCCCCTTGGTTAGGGAAGACAACCGACGACACAATTCCCTCTCCGTTCCGCTAATGGCCGAGCAAAAAAAACTTGAGCATTCTGAATGGGGACTCGAACTGCTCGGCCCTTAACTTGTTTTTTTTTGGTTTTTTTTTTTTTAGCTGGGGGTGGCCGACTCTAGATAGATCCCGAATAGGGACACCAAGAAAACAAAATAAATAAATAAAATCAATTAAATAAATGAATGAATAAATATCACACACATCTAGGTTGCCCAGGAGAAGACCCAGAGACCAGGGAAGCACTAAGGGCACTCCAGCACTCCCCCTGGCCCCCCGACCTCCCGAGAAGTTTCGGTCTCATCAGGCCAGACAATGCAGCGGAGCACACCATAAATTTCCGCCCACCATGGCATCCAAGCGAACCCCTTCAAATTTAATATCTTCTACTCAGGCCAGGTTGCCTGACAGACTATTATCCATAGTCCACTGGACACCCGACCCTCTCCCCAACGACCGCGTTTAAACTCGTGTATTCACTAGCATTCTCGCCATTCATTCCTATTTCATTACCACTTCTCCTTGCCCTGAATCTATAGTCCTCTTCCTACTACCTCCGCAACGCCTTGTACTACACAATCTCTCGCATCTCAATGGGGGTTCTTCCTACCCTTCTACCCTCCCCTTGTAATCTGACGTCACATATTCTCTTTGTAAGCATTTCATCTTCCATTCACTCAACATGTCCATACCAGCACAGTACCCTTCTGTCCACTTTGGGCGACAAATGTTCCTGCTGAAGATGGTGATGTAAATAATGATGATGATGATGGTGATATTGATGGTGAAGATGATGATAGAGGAGGTGTGTCAAGGGTATTATAGTGAGATATTATAGCCCCAGTGGTTTAGTGGTGTAGTGAGTGGTAAGTTTATGTTGGTAGTGATGATTATGATGATGGTAATGATGTTGATGATGATGATAATGATGCTTGTGACGATATTGATGATAGTGATAAACATAATGATGATGATGGTGATGGTGATGATGATGATGATAATAATGATGGTGATGATGGTGATATTGATTGTGAAGATGATGATAGAGGTGTGTCAAGGGTATTTAGTGTCAGATAAAGATATTATAGCCCAAGTGGTTTAGTGGTGTAGTGAGTGATAAGTTTATGTTGATAGTGATGATGATGGTAATGATGTTGACAATTATGATAATGATTGTTGTGACGATATTGATGATAGTGATGGTGATGGTGTTGATGTTAAGGAGGAGGATATTGATGATAGTGATAGTGATGGTGATAGTGATGGTGATGGTGATGGTGATGGTGATGATGTTAAGGAGGAGGATATTGATGGTGCTTCTTATAATGACAGTGAATAATGATGGTAAAGATGTTATAGGAGGAGGTGCGTCATGGGTATTTAGTGTGAAATATTTACATAAGAACATAAGAACATAAGAAAATGGGAGTCTGCAGAAAGCCGATTGGCCTAAGCAAGGCAGATCCCTGTCCCACACAACCCCAATTACAAAGCCCAATTATAGGCTCAACACTCTAATACCCTGAGGATCATCTTACCAAACCGGTTAGAGATTAACGCAGGATTACCGGGGTCTGCAGAGCGCTGATTGGCCCAACCCGGCTGATCCCCCTTCACACCCAACCCTTCTCGTCCATATGCTTATCCAATTTTTTCTTAAAGCTCCCTATCGTTCTTGATCCCACTATATCACTTGGTAGCCTATTCCACCCATCTACAACTCTGTTACCAAACCAATATTTGCCTATAATCTTTTCTGAACGAAATTTATCTAATTTGAAACCATTGGTACGAGTTCTTTCGCTATCACTGAGCTTTAGTACATTTGTCATGTCCCCTTTGTTAATACCACTAACCCACTTGAACACCTCTATCAAATCCCCTCTAACTCTGCGTCTCTCTAACGAATGTAAACCTAATTTCTTCAACCTTTCTTCATACGGAAAATTTCTAATATTATGGATCATTTTTTGTCATTCTACGCTGAATTCTCTCCAATGAATCTATGTCCATTCTGTAATAAGGACACCAAAATTGGACAGCATAATCCATATGGGGTCTCACTAATGACAAGTAAAGTTTTAAGATACCATCAGCAGTTCTGTTACTCACACTCCTAGAGATGAACCCGAGAATCCTGTTTGCCTTATTACGAACGCTTATACACTGTTTTCTAGGCTTCAAATCATTGCTAACAAACACACCTAGATCTTTCTCGCAGTCTGAATTTTCTAATTCTAAATTAGCTAGTTTATATTTAACATTTGTTTGCATCTGCCCTATCTTTAATACCTTGCATTTGTCAATGTTAAACTTCATCTGCCAATTTACTGACCATTCATGTAAGGTATCTAGATCCCTTTGGACCACTCTATAGAGTTAGTGGTATTTTAGTGTGATGAGAATTTACTTATGATGTGGAGATGAGTCTAGGTCACTTATGATTGATAAGATAATAATGGATGATACCGATATTGAGGAAGATTTTGAATGGTAATTAGTAGTAGTGATGCTGACTCTGTGATTATACCAATGATAGCTGATAAATAAGGAAGTATCAAGGGTATTTCTATGATATATTAGCCAAAGCTTGAAACAAAGATAAACACAAACAAATCATAGAACTTGTCACTATCTACTGCTATAATATGTACAAAAAATGAAAATAAATTAGATAGACCCCGGTGATTAGATGGCGTTGATTGGGTTGTGATGAGGGGATCTGCCTTGGTGTGATCTAGTGTGCCTTGATAGTTTCACGCTCACTTTCTTCCAATCCATGATCAGCCAAAACGAACGACACAACACAAAACAAAAACCAATTAACAATAACAATATAAACAACAACTTAATACAACAACAACAATACAGAAACAATATACAACATAATATATCAATATCAACAATAACAAAACAACAAGACAACAAATTCAAACAACAACCATATCAAACACAACAACAATAACAACATTAAAACTGCAACAACAACAATAACAACATTAAAACTGCAACATTAACAGCAACAGGCCTTTCGTATCATTAAGTCCCGTCCACTCACCAACTCTCTGCAATCTCTCTCTCTCCGCCGCAATGTTGCATCTCTCTCGCTATTCTATCGCTACTATAATAATCAGTGTTCATCAGAGCTATCCCAGTGCATACCACCTCCTTTACGTAGGGCACGTGGTACCCGTCTTGCAACTCAATCCCACCCCTACTCTGTGCAACTCTCCAACCCTAGAGTAAAACGTTACTCTCAAACTTTCTTCTACTCAACAGCTGAGCTCTGGAACTCTCTCCCAGAATCAGTCTTTCCCTCTTCCTATGACTTAAATTGCTTCAAACTCCGTGTGTCCAGACATTTTGGCTCGAACGTCCCTTGATTTTGGCCCTGTCACTCTTTCAACTATGGGGGAGGCACTCGCTATAGGCAGTTATGCCTTTTGCCTCCCTCAATCACATAGAAAACAAAAACAACAAAACAACAACAATACAACAGCAACAAAAACAACAACAACATCAACAGTCACTATAAAGATGTCTTATTGACTTCTTTGTTGATTGTTTTCTCAGGTGACCGGTGGTGTGGGGAGGAGAATGCTAAATTAAAACAAATACATTGCTAAAATGAGGGGAATTTATCTTCGTCCACGTCAGCTTGAGAGAGAGAGAGAGAGAGAGAGAGAGAGAGAGAGAGAGAGAGAGAGAGAGAGAGAGATAATGGCACTAATAAAACAGGTAAAATAGCTTGAGAGAGAGAAAGAGAGAATGACACTAATAAAACAGATGACAGGTAGAGAGAGAGAGAGAGAATGAATGTCACTAATAAAACAGGTGAAATAGGTAGAGAGACAGAGAGAGAGGGTGGGGGGGAATGAAATTGCACTGATAACAAATAAAGTGAAGTAGCTAGAAAGACGGTATAAGAACTAAATTATAAATAACGAGTTAACCTCTTCACCACCATTACGCTAATTTTCATCGTATTCTGGTTAGCATTAGACGATATTCTTTGGTTTGTAGTCTACATATACGACTCAAATGGGTAACTGCGATCTAAATAAACCTTTTAGTAACATGGGTCTTTCTTAAACTGCATAACATTATATAATAATACTCAGAATCAAAGGTATGAAGGTGTCATGGGGCTGAAGGGGTTAAGGGAAAAACGAACACGAAGACTGAAGTGGGAGAGGGGGAGGAGGGGGAGAGGGGGGAGGAGGGGAAGAGGGAGGAGAGGAGAGGGGGGAGGGAGGAAAGGAGAGGGAGGAGAGGAGAGGGGAGGGGAGGGAGGAGAGGGAGAGGAGGGGAGGGAAGAGAGCGGGAGAGGGAGGAGAGGGAGAGGGGAGGGGAGGAGAGGAGAGGGAGAGGAGGGGAGGGAAGAGAGCGGGAGAGGGGAGAGAGGAGGAGGGGAGGGAGGAGAGGAGAGGGGGGAAAGGGGAGTGTAAGGGTGAGAGGTTGGAGAGGAGAGGGGATGAAGAATGGAGGGATGAGAGTGGAGGAGAGAGGAGGGGGAGAGGGAGAGGGAGGAGAGAAGAAGAGAGGAAAGGAGAGGGGGGGGGGGGGGGGGGGGGGGGGGGGGGGGGGGGGGGGGCAATACATTAGCCCCTAAAGATGCATTCTTATTCAGTTTTTTAAAAGAGCGATTCTGTCTCCTTTTGTTTTCTGCTCTCTCTTTGTCTCTCTACCGCGGATGAATGCACTCACTCATTACAGTTCTTGTTGTTGTTGCTGTTATTGTTGTTGACGTTGGTGAAGTTGTTGTTGTTGTGGTGGTGGTGGTTGTAATTGTTATTGTTAAGTAGTAGAAATGATTGTTGTTATTGTTTTGAGAGTAATAGTAGTTTTTATTGTTTTTCATGTGAATATATTAGTTTTTCTTGCTGTTTTTCTTCTTCGTATTCTCTCTCGCTCTCATTCTCTCTCTATATATATATTTGTCTCCTCAATACACACACACACACACACACACACACACACACACACACACACACACACACACACACACACACACACACACACATACCATCTTTGTCACAGTCATCAGGGGCTGGCTTTGTTTAAATTTCTCGTCTTCTTCCTTGGGTTCGTCTTCATCGGTGTTGTCCTTCAAGCGTGCCCTGTAAGCAATACATAATACAAAAAGGGTTTACATATAATTATAAGGATAGTAATACTACTACTACTACTACTACTACTACTACTATTAATAATAATAATAATAATAATAATAATAATAATAATAACTCTAAAAGTGTTTGGTTTGATGTTTATGTTTGAAAATATATAATTTAATAGAGGTATGTCTTTTGGTAATGGTCAGCCAAATAAAACAATATTAACACAATCACAAATGGCTATACTTCGCTAATACTGAGGAGCCCTGGTAAAGGCAGAAGTGGAGGCAACTGTACTGTACTAGGTGTGTGTATGTGTGTGTTTTCTATGTAGATGAGGGAAACGAAAGGTAAAACTGCCTGTGATGAGTGCCTCCCCCAGAGTTGAAAGAGTGACAGGCCCAAAATCAAGAAATGTTCGAGCCAAAATGTCTGGACACACGGAGTTTGAAGCAATTTAAGTCATAGGATGAGGGAAAGATGGATTCAGGGAGAGAGTTCCAGAGCTCAGCTGTTGAATTGAAGAAAGATTAGGAGTATCATTTCACTAGTGTGTGTGTGTTTATGTGTGTGTGTGTGTGTGTGTTTATGTGTGTTTGTGTGTGTGTGTGTGTGTGTGTGTGTAATCTCCGTGAGACTGTGTATAATGATCAGGCCTCAAGCGAACTGATCGGCAGTAATGAGTGAGGTGATCCAGGGTAATCTGACTTAACCATATACTTCACCGGCCTCACTTGTTGATCCTGTATGATGGTATATACATAGAGAGATGGAATTTACCACAACTTGGGCTTCAAGGACAGTAATTTCGTTCACTGTTAATTTGCCTACTTCACAAATATAGGAACACAAATATATAGGCCTTTCTCTCTCTCTCTCTCTCTCTCTCTCTCTCTCTCTCTCTCTCTCTCTCTCTCTCTCTCTCTCTCTCTCTCTCTCTCTCTCTCTCTCTCTCTCTCTCTCTCTCTCTCTCGCTCTTTATATAAATATACAGTATATATATATATATATATATATATATATATATATATTAAAGGAATTCACGCCAAACATTATAACAAATCATGCCGAGTTCATTATTAATAAACTGGTCTTTATCGCATGAGATTCCGTTTATTAAATCCGAAAATCATATCAGAAATTGAAGTCAGAGGTGGCACTATGTTTAGTTAATGAGCTTAGCATGATTTTGGAGTTCAAATATTGGAAACTATATTGATGTTGTTCAGCGGGTTGTAAGATTCAGCGTCAAGCTCGTTTGGAAATTAGGTAGGCTAACATGTTTTTTAAGTATATACAATATATATTTATATTTCATTGAAGGTTATGGCAAATTGATTGCTGCAAAGCTTCTTGTCTATATTTTCTATGTTTCTGAGAGCATTCTTGCCTTCCATAGGAAGTTGTCTGATGATCTCTACACAAGTCATTTTGGGTGGTACTACATCATTTTATGGCCATAGTACTTAGCTAGAACGCATTTTCTTACCTCTTGGTACTTCTTCAGTAGCAGGGAAGTGAATGAGGATTGTTGTGAGGTAGTGACCTTATATATATGTTTGTGTTCTTCTATGTTCCAACTACTCCCTCTCGGACATAGGCTGATATACCATATATCTGGAAGGAGATCTAGTTTTCAGGCTTCTGATTGGCTAACCGTGTGTTGGCATATTATGCTCTCTAATTGGCTGACCGCTGTGACGTAGCCCTCCCTGCTTCATGACGTCACAGCGGCCAGCCAATGAGAGAACATAATAAGCCAAATAAGAGTGAGAGAGAGAGAGAGAGAGAGAGAGAGAGAGAGAGAGAGAGAGAGAGAGAGAGAGAGAGATAGACGGAAGTGAGTGGTAGAGAGTGCCGACCCCTCACACACGATAACTACAGACCCCCACTATATAAAACTACAAGTCCTCAGTCCTTTAATCATCATCAACTGGCACCCACACCACTTCTATCACACTAACCCCCTCCCCCCCCCCCCCCTCCCTCCTCTACCACCCATGC
>CM064541.1:31735930-31773430 GCA_032716605.1 Paralithodes platypus | reverse complement strand
GAATAAACCAGAATAAAGAAGAATGAGGTAGAAAGAGGAATAAACCAGAATAAAGAAGAATGAGGTAGAAAGAGGAATAAACAAGACTAAAGAAGAATGAGCTATAAGTAAATATAATGAAGAATGAGGTAGAAAGAGGAATAAACCCGAATAAAGAAGAATGAGGTGGACAGATAAATATAAAGAGGACTGAGTGAGAAAGAGAAATAGACCAGAATAAATAAGAATGAGGTAGAAAGAGTATGAGGGTTGGCAGAATGTGTCTTAGGGTAGGTAGAACGGACTCTCTCCCTCAAGGTCTTTTAAGATCCTAGGCTGATAACACCATAACACTGGTTGTAATAGAGATAGAAGGAGGAGGAGGGAGTAGGAGGAAGAGGAGGTGGGGGAGATTAAGGAAGAAGACGAGACGGTAGAGGAGAAGAACTGGAGAAGGAGGAGGATACAGGGGAGGAGAAGCAGGAAGGAAATTCTTATAAGTGAATAGGAGGAGGAATACAAAGGAATACAAAGGACTTATAAACTGCAACAGACCTATTGGTCCTTACGGGGCAAAAACCTGTTATCCTCCGGCAAATTACGGGGTTGAGTGAGGAAGGTAAAGAAAAGGATAGTAAAGCAGAAGGCTCCTCCCCACCCACCACTCCAGCTTAAGCTGGCGTGGAAACAGTTGGAAAAACATACCAAGCAATATGGACAAACTGACATGGAATTTCTAATAGGATAGAACGAAAGGAGATAAATTAGTCTCTGCGCTCATTCTACATCTAATATCTGGAAAAAACTAAATCATGAGCAAAATGGTATGCCTGACTTCCCAAACTTGACTAATTCCTTTAACGTGACGATAGTGCGTTGTTATATGTGCGATTAGTTTGCTTGGGAAACAGATTAACTTGCTCATGTAGTAATGTACACCCTATCTGGTGGATTGTGTTCTTTTATTTAATAATTTTCATTTTAGTAAGCGTTGTTTCCACATAGCGATTTTGATAATTTAATTTGACTTTATATTGTCCTTGTCCCAGTTTTGGTTTGTTTGGTTTGCAAGTTTTACATTTTAATTTGATTAACATTGCAATCTGTGGTATTTCTTCATTACGACTGGGAGTTGTTCTGCAAGAAATGGTGTTAATGGAGGGTTAGTGGCCAAGTATTTATCAAAACGGTTCTTGAAAGTGTCAACTGTATCGTAGTTCACAATGTTTGAAGGTAATGTGTTCCAAATGTGTTCCGAAGTGTCAACTGTATCGTAGTTGACAATGTTTGAAGGTAATGTGTTCCAAATGTTCACAATACGATTGAATAAGAAGTGTTTTGCTTTCATAGAATGAAATCGCTTTCCTATAATAGGAGGAGGAGGAGAAGGAGGAGAAGGAGGAGAAGGAGGAGAAGGAGAAGAAATAAAGTGGAGTAAAATAGGGGCCATGAAGGACTAAAGTAAGGGAGAAGTAGCCAAGAGGAAGAGAGTTAAAGAAAGATAGAATAAGGAAGAGAGAGATAGAATAAGGAAGAGAGATATAATAAGGAAGAGAGAGTTTGAATAAGGAAGAGAGAGATATAATAAGGAAGAGAGAGATATAATAAGGAATGACAGCATAAAGAGAAGAAATATACAATAGGGACTAGCAGAAGAATGAGGAGATAGATGGAATAGGGAATGATAGAATAAGGAATTACAGCATAAAGAGAAGAAAGATACAATAGGGACTAGCAGAAGAATGAGGAGATAGATGGAATAGGGAATGCCTGAAGAGGAAGGCGAAAGATAGAATAGGGAATAGCAACATAATAAGAAGGAAACAGAAGAAGAAGAAGAAGCAGAGGAGGAGGAGGGAATAACAAACATGAAGGAGAAGGTACGGACAATGAAGTGGAACAGAGAAAAAGGTAAAGAAAGTAAAGACGAAGACAGAAACAAAAGTAAAACAAAGGAAGGTGTGTTGGAGAGCACATTAAGACGTGAGAAAATAAAATCGCCGGAAAAATAGATACTAAGGTGGGGTCATACCAGCGCTATTTCCGTCAACTTTTACGGGCAATTGTAGATTGCCAATTTTAAATTTTAAGCTTTATTAGAACTTAAAAAGGGGCTAGAGCAAAGGGGTTGTACATTTCCGCACCTATGCTCTGGATGGCCCTTCCCAAATGGTAGAAAGAAGTACTCGATTACTCTCGTCGTTTGTGAGTTCTAGAGATAAATGTTCAAGCGTTTTGGCCTCCGTATTTGGAACAGGGTATAGTCCATAGGCCAGGGAGAATAATCAATCCTTACAGAGAGGGAATTTCACCTACAAATGTAACCCCTTGGGAATCTAAGAAGCAATTCTTTCATAATGTATAGATGTTATTAGACGATTGTAATCAGATTAGGCAAGGTATATGGACGTTAGGGGTTTAATTGAGGTAGTCTTTACCTTTTCAACTCCCACCGATCCTTCCTAAGCTGTATAAAATCGTCTAATGATAGCCAGAATAAACTGTCAAAATGCGTCATAATCCTCAAGGGGTTAACCTCTTCAGCATCATGACGCATTTTTACCTTTGATTCTGGCTAAAATTAGATGATTGTATGCAGTTTAAGAAGGCTCTGTGTTACTAAGAGGGTTTATTGAGATCGTATTTACCCATTTGAGTCGTACAGGTAGATTACAAACTAAAGAAAATCGTCTAATGGTAACCAGAATATGATGAAATTGACGTAATGACGGTGAAGAGGTTAATCTGCCAACCTTTTTGTTTTATTGTGGTGATGTTATTTCGAGATGATAGCCTTAGTTGGCCATTGATTTCCCCTATCATATACAGGGTGTCCCGCGAGTTTTGTCAAATACTTCCAGAGATGAAAGATTAAGTAATTCTAAGTATAAACTGTTATATACACATAGGCTTTTTGGGGCATTGTTTTGTAGCTATGGACCCTTACAGTCGGCATTTTGGTGTTTTTTGTAATTTGTAACCCTATTTTTCTTCAATAAGATGAGGATACGAAAACAAAATATAAAGTGTATTATGAAGCATGATATCAATACTTTAAACTGAATTATACAAGAAACCAACAAAACTTAATTTTAAGCTCATCATCGCGGAAAGAAGAAAGGAGCTACAGAGGATTTTTTGATGTTTTCTGTCAGTTTAAACCCATTTTCCGAGTAATGAAAATTAATAGCGATAACGTTAAATGCTGTATGATGGTGCATGGTATCAATACTTAATGAAAACACCAAACAATCCTCTCTAGATCCTTTCTTCTTTCCGTGATGATGAGCTTAAAATTAAGTTTTGTTGGTTTCTTAAAATATTCAACTCCATGTCAAGGGAATATGAAGTACGATGTAGGGAAGTTTTTGGTGTCAGTTTGTAGTATTGATATCAATGATATCAATACTTCAAACTGACACCAAAAACTTCCCTACATCGTGTATTTTGAAGCATGATATCATATCAGGCTTCATAATGCACTTTATAGTTTTTTTTCCTATTCTCATCATATTGAAAAAACACGGGGTTAGAAATAAAAAAAAAAAAAAAAAAATGCCGACTTTAATAACGTTAAGGGTCCATAACTACAAAACAATGCCCCCAAAAGCCTATGTGTATATAACAGTTTTTACTTAGAATTACTTAATCTTTCATCTCTGGAAGTATTTGACAAAACTCGCGGGACACCCTGTATTTAAGGGCGAGGCAGTGGCTTTGTCTGGATCCCCTTCTCCCTCATGTTTAGTCCCATTAGTTTTGAGGTTTGCAGACGTTCACCCCATTAGTTTGTCGATTTAAAGACCAATCGTCCCACTTCTTTGTCAATATCAAGACCTTTCGTGGCACCAGCCTTCGACTAGGACACTTTTCTCCCGAAAAATATACCATTCATCTCGAAGGGGGATCTTGATGATATTTTATTAAGCTTGATGGAGGTCTAAGGAGGAAATTTAACAAAAGTATATAAGTAAATCAATATAATCATGAATAAACCCTCCCGCCTTAATAACCGTAAAAGTATATAAGTAAATCAATATAATCATGAATAAACCCTCCCGCCTTAATAACCGTAAAGTATATAAGTAAATCAATATAATCATGAATAAACCCTCCCGCCTTAATAACCGTAAAAGTATATAAGTAAATCAATATAATCATGAATAAACCCTCCCGCCTTAATAACCGTAAAAGTATATAAGTAAATCAATATAATCATGAATAAACCCTCCCGCCTTAATAACCGTAAAAGTATATAAGTAAATCAATATAATCATGAATAAACCCTCCCGCCTTAATAACCGTAAAAGTATATAAGTCAATATAATCATGAATAAACCCTCCCGCCTTAATAACCGTAAAAGTATATAAGTAAATCAATATAATCATGAATAAACCCTCCCGCCTTAATAACCGTAAAAGGGAGATTTTATTGATAGTTTGACCCCACTGGATTCCACCCTTTGACTATCCCACAGATTCCACCCAAGCTTAGGAAAATCGTATAGTGGTAGCCAGAATTATATGGAAGAAAGGTGTTACAATATTGAGAATATGGTTCTTTGACTATCCCACAGGTTCTTCCTTAGCTTAGTAAGATCGTATGGTGGTAGCCAGAATGATGTAAAAGAAAGGTGTCCTACTACCCCACAGATACTTCCTAAGCTTAGTAAGATCGCATGGTGGTAGCCAAACTAATGTAGAAGAAAGGTGTCCTAATACCCCACAGATACTTCCTAAGCTTAGTAAGATCGTATGGTGGTAGCCAGAATGATGTAAAAGAAAGGTGTCCTAATATCCCACAGATACTTCCTAAGCTTAGTAAGATCGCATGGTGGTAGCCAGAATGATGTAAAAGAAAGGTGTTCTAATATCCCACAGATACTTCCTAAGCTTAGTAAGATCGTACGGTGGTAGCCAGGCTAATATAGAAGAAAGGTGGCATGATACTGAAAGGGTTGGAGTGAAGGGGAAAGAGTTAATGGTGATAAATGGTAGACTACAAGAGTTAATGGTGATAAATGGTAGACTAAAAGAGTTAATGGTGATAAATGGTAGACTAAAAGAGTTAATGGTGATAAATGGTAGACTAAAAGAGTTAATGGTGATAAATGGTAGACTAAAAGAGTTAATGGTGATAAATGGTAGAATAAAAGCGTTAATGGTGATAAATGGTAGAATAAAAGCGTTAATGGTGATAAATGGTAGACTAAAAGAGTTAATGGTGATAAATGGTAGACTAAAAGAGTTAATGGTGATAAATGGCAGACTAAAAGAGTTAATGGTGATAAATGGTAGACAAAGAGTTAATGGTGATAAATGGTAGACTAAAAGAGTTAATGGTGATAAATGGTAGACTAAAAGAGTTAATGGTGATAAATGGTAGACTAAAAGAGTTAATGGTGATAAATGGTAGACTAAAAGAGTTAATGGTGATAAATGGTAGACTAAAAGAGTTAATGGTGATAAATGGTAGACTAAAAGAATTAATGGTGATAAATGGTAGACTAAAAGAGTTAATGGTGATAAATGGTAGACTAAAAGAGTTAATGGTGATAAATGGTGGACTAAAAGAGTTAATGGTGATAAATGGTAGACAAAAAGAGTTAATGGTGATAAATGGTAGACTAAAAGAGTTAATGGTGATAAATGGCAGACTAAAAGAGTTAATGGTGATAAATGGTAGACTAAAAGAGTTAATGGTGATAAATGGTAGACTAAAAGAGTTAATGGTGATAAATGGTAGACTAAAAGAGTTAATGGTGATAAATGGTAGACTAAAAGAGTTAATGGTGATAAATGGTAGACTAAAAGAGTTAATGGTGATACATGGTAGACTAAAAGAGTTAATGGTGATAAATGGTAGACTAAAAGAGTTAATGGTGATAAATGGTAGACTAAAATATTTAATGGTGATAAATGGTAGACTAAAAGAGTTAATGGTGATAAATGGTAGACTAAAAGAGTTAATGGTGATAAATGGCAGACTAAAAGAGTTAATGGTGATAAACAGTAGACTAAAAGAGTTAATGGTGATAAATGGTAGACTAAAAGAGTTAATGGTGATAAATGGTAGACTAAAAGTTAATGGTGATAAATGGTAGACTAAAAGAGTTAATGGTGATAAATGGTAGACTGAAAGAGTTAATGGTGATAAATGGTAGACTAAAAGAGTTAATGGTGATAAATGGCAAACTAAAAGAGTTAATGGTGATAAATGGTAGCCTAAAAGAGTTAATGGTGATAAATGGTAGACTAAAAGAGTTAATGGTGATAAATGGTAGACAAAAAGAGTTAATGGTGATAAATGGTAGACTAAAAGAGTTAATGGTGATAAATGGCAGACTAAACGAGTTAATGGTGATAAATGGCAGACTAAAAGAGTTAATGGTGATAAATGGTAGACTAAAAGAGTTAATGGTGATAAATGGTAGACTAAAAGAGTTAATGGTGATAAATGGTAGACTAAAAGAGTTAATGGTGATAAATGGTAGACTAAAAGAATTAATGGTGATAAATGGTAGACTAAAAGAGTTAATGGTGATAAATGGTAGACTAAAAGAGTTAATGGTGATAAATGGTAGAATAAAAGAGTTAATGGTGATAAATGGTAGACTAAAAGAGTTAATGGTGATAAATGGTAGACTAAAAGAGTTAATGGTGATAAATGGTAGACTAAAAGAATTAATGGTGATAAATGGTAGACTAAAAGAGTTAATGGTGATAAATGGTAGAATAAAAGAGTTAATGGTGATAAATGGTAGACTAAAAGAGTTAATGGTGATAAATGGTAGACTAAAAGAGTTAATGGTGATAAATGGTAGACTAAAAGAGTTAATGGTGATAAATGGTAGACTAAAAGAGTTAATGGTGATAAATGGTAGACTAAAAGAGTAATAAGGAAGTTTGTTAAATAAAAGTAGAGATATATAACTTATATTAACCCGTACACTACCGGCGATGTCCTTTTCATTACATTCTGGCAATTGTTTGACGATTTTATTCAGCTTAGGAAGGCCCTCTAGCAATAATAAGGCTTCAAACTATCTCAACCAACCCTTTGAACTACCACAGATCTTTCCTAAGCTGCATAATATCGTCTAGATATTCCTAGCATAAACTATAATGCACGTCGCTGGTACTCAAAGGGTTAAGGGGGCCCACCTCGTTTTCTTTTTCTCTCTCTCCCTCTCTCTCTTCGTTGTATCCATTCGGCCCCATTCAGCCTACTGTTTTAAGACTTTTATCTCTATCAAAGTGTCGACTTTTTCTTGGCGAGCGGTAGCGAGCCAGCACATTTAAAAAAAAAAAAAATTGACAGCAGGCTAAATTTGTACACTTTTCGATAGAAAAAAATTCTCCGGCAAAGCCGGATTCTCAATACAATGCTGAAGAAATCGACACCGGAATTGGGATAAACGTCTTAAAACAGTAGGCTGAATGGGGCCGAATGGATACAAGCCAGAGAAAGAGGGAACAGGAGAGAAAAAAGCAGGTCACCCCATTAAGATTAAATAATAGAGGAAGTGAAGATAAAAAGACAATTAATACAGAAAAGTAAAAGGGAGGGTTGACCCCTTCTGTACCGGAGACGTATTTTTAACTTTACTATAGCTATATTTAGAAGGTTTTGTGCAGTTTAGGACGGATCTGTGGTAGTAGAAAGACTTAAGTGAGATAGTTCCACGCCTGTTGATTACCGGAATAAAATCGTCTACTAGTTGCCGGAATATAATGAAAAGGATGCCACCGGTACTGAAGGGGTTAAGAGGAGAGAGAGAGAGAGAGAGTGAGAGTGAGAGGTGGCGAAATTTACAAGCCGTGAGAAAAATGCGATTGAATTGCACTTAAATTTAATCCGACTTTTCTGTTCTTTGCTCGTTTGGCCTCTTAGCTTGTAGTTGTTTTATCAGAGGGGACACATACTGCTCTCTCTCTCTCTCTCTCTCTTCACACACACACACACACACACACACACACACACACACACACACACAGCAGGACATAGTGTGCGACATTAACATTTACATTCCTAAAGTGAGATTCCAGTTCAGGCGAGCATGAATAGAAATGATTATAAAATACTGGGAAACGAGTGAGAGAGATAGTTACATATAGTTACATAGATACACAGACTGCACAGACCTTGCGGTCCCTACTAGGCAGTCCGGACAATGCTAAAATAGATTTTGCTACACAGTGGAAGGAAAGGATAGCAAAGCAGAAGGCTCTCTCCCCACCCACCACCCCCTCCGACCATTGGTCATCATGAAATTTAGTTGCGGAAACAAGTCCCCCCAGCAGAATGAGAAACACTTCTACTGGGAAATTCATAGTAAGGAATGAAGTCGAAAAACATGTAGACTCCTTTTGAATATGTCAATTGTCTTACATTTGACCACTTTCTCTGGCAGTTTGTTCTACTCATTGACCACACTGTAGGTGAGAGAGAGAGAGAGAGAGAGAGAGAGTGAGAGTGAGTGTGTGATTGAGAGGGAGTGAAAGAGTGAGAGAATGACTGTGTGAGAGAGTTAAACATTCTCCCATATTTTTTTTTTTTTTTTTTCTATATTCCAACTACTCCCTCTCGGGCATAGGCTGAGAGCCCTTACAATCCACCGCTCAACACGGTGAAGCCCGTGAGGTCTCGTTCCAGTCTGGGGAGTGAGACATGTGAAGCATCCATTCATGGCTCGAAGCAGCTCCATCTCTGAAGCCGCTGGTTGCTTCATTCAAGTGCTTCACTGTCTCACCCTCCAGACTCAGACCCTCACTCTCAGAATGCCACCTATTGAGCAGTGAGCTCACTAGGCATTGTCCCCCAGCATATTTTGAATATGGGAATATTCATACAGTCCTATTTTCATCAAGGAACAATGAGGGTATTTTTTTGGCATTTCGGTGGGCTTTGTGGTAATGCACTGATACTAGGTACAGCACGAATTCAATCCCAATAATATCTTCCCATTGACATATCGGGATTTGAACCCGGGTCCATTGGATTACCAATCCAGTGGCAAGACCACTCCACCACACATCCCCATTCCTCCATGAAATACACACGCACTTTCAGAACTATGTCACTGTGAGTACATTCATATTCACACACACACACACACACACACACACACACACACTAGCCGCGCGGCAATCTCAGTGGTACCGTTCCTGCCTGCAACCCAGCAGACCGGGTTTCTAATCTCGCTCAGGTTGCTGAAGGTTTTCTGAGACATAGCCGGCGGTTACCATCTCCCTTGAGCAAGGAGATGGGTATTTGTCATTGATAATACTGTCTAGGAAGCGGGACAATGCGAGCCAAAATCTCAATTCCTGTCAAACTACAATTATGAATACAATTATGAATACAATTATGAATATCAATACACACACACCACACATTTCAGATACACATACATATTCAGACGAACAGGTACACACACACACACACACACACACACACACACACACACACACACGTGTACAGTCGCGTTAATAAGTGATGTGTCGGCAACAAGTATGTTTTGATCAATAATAATTGGTATCAGCAATATCTAAGCTTCATTTCTTCATATCGAGTGAAATATGCTAACATGTTCCTACACTTACCCACCCTATTGAACATCTGACAGACATCAATACAGCCCAGAGCGAGCCAAACGTAATGCCAGCTGAGACATGACTTATTAGCGCCACTGTACGTACATACACACTTATTCCCACCCATACAGTCACACACTCAGACGTACACACATGCATATTCACACGCACATAATATACACATACATTCTGGAGCTAGCACACACACCGCTCATTTTCAGGGGCGCATTTCCATAATTAAGCACTTTTTGGGCGGTATCGTATATCTGAAATAAGGCATGTGAGTTTTGTTGATGGTGTGTGTGTGTGTGTGTGCGTGTGTGTGCGTGTGTGAGAGAGAGAGAGAGAGAGAGAGAGAGAGAGAGAGAGAGAGAGAGAGAGAGAGAGAGAATAAGCATGTGTGTCTTTTTAAAACAACGGTAATGGTGCTAATGATATGATAATGATGATATGGATGATATGATAATGATATGATAATAATGATGATGATGATGATGATAATGATGATATGATAATAATGATGATGATGGTGGTAATGCTACCTCTGTTGATAATAATCATGATAATGGTCATGTTGATGTTGATGAGCAAAAAGTTAAATCCTGGAGGCTTCTTATATACCGGAATGTGACTCGAACATGAGTCCTCTCGGTTGGGAGTCGAGCCCCCTAACCACTGCACCACAAGCCACCGCAGTAAATTCACGGAGCCTTCCTTTTTTTTTTTTTTTTCTTTTTTTTACTCAATCATGTCCCCCCCCCCCCCCCTCCCCCTCCAGCGCCCCTTAAAGCCATTATAGTAACAGAGACTTGCCAACGTTGCTCTGCCATGTTAGCCTCTCTTTACTTACAATCTGTCTTTCCCTCATCCTATGACTTAAACAAGCTTCAAGTTCCGTGTGTCGACATTTTGACTCTACCTTACCTTGATATTGACTCTTTCACTCCTACAACTTAGTGGTAGGCACTTTTAATAGGCAGCTTTGCCTTTTGACTCCTTCATGCACATAGGACAAAAATAAATATAATTATATATATATATACAGTATATATATACAGGGTGTCCCAGGAGGAAAGGGCATAACTTTGGGAAATGTTAGAACAACGCATTCCAAGCATAAAATGTTCAATAACAAAAAGTCCAAATCTCATCTGTTATAAAGATAATAAAGGTTTAAGTTAGTGTCCTCCCCGCATCACTGTAATGGACTCTCCCATGTCAAATACTTTCTAACTGGTCCAAAGTGAGCTAATATGTCTATAATCATTTTGCAACTTACAGAATTATAGTATCTTTATAATAACATGGTAAAATAAGTGCAGAAAGATGGAGGCGTGGTAGGCACTAGGACAGCTAGGCCAGCCTTATGGGGAAATACTGAAGAAAATACCATTTTCAATATGCAATATCTCGATACCGGTCGAGATTTGGAATATTTCTTATAGAAGATTTTAGGCTTAGAATATTTTGTTCTACCATTTCCCAAAGTTATGCCCTTTCCTCCTGGGACACCCTGTATATATGTATATATATATATATATCCAAGGCAATAATACGGATTCAGCAATACCGGCATGGAATGTGAATGAATAGTTTGGTGTTTGGATCTGTCTTCGTGGTGTGTTGATTTTCGGTGTGAGCATCCTAGGTTCGAATCCCCGGACTGCCACATGTGTTTGTTAATTTCATTAATCGATTTTAGGAGTAGAGTTGGTTGGTGGAGAGAACATAATAATTTTACATGGTCAAAACTAAATCTTGGTGCCACTGATGATATTTCCCTATCTCTACACCCCACACACCCATAATAAACATTTGGGGAATACTGGTACAGGATAATATCGTTAGTTTTATGGATATAACTTGTAAATTATACACAATAAATAATATAACCATAATTAATACCCGATTATTTGATCATTGAGGTATCAAAATGTCGTCCGATGTAAAGAGTTGACCGGTCTCTCTAACTACGAGATCTCTGGCGCCCCCTAAACACCAGCAGCGCAAAAAGGTGTTAAAATATACGGGGGGAAAAGCGTCACGTTGTCCACCGGATGTCCACAAATGGATCCAGTTGTGTGTGTGTGTGTGTGTGTGTGTGTGTGTGAAACAGAGAGAGAGAGAGATAATGTGTGAGAGTGAGTGAGTGAAACTGTGTGAGTGAGAGTCAGAGTTAGAAGGAGAAGAAATAAATATAGAACATGTGTTAGCTATAGATAGATAGATAGATAGATAGGTAGATACAGAGAGAGTGAGAGGCAGAGTCAGAAGTAGAAAAATATACATAGAATAATTGTTAGATAGAGATAGATGGAGAGAGAGAGAGCGAGAGAGCATTGATTAAAGCCTATTGCCGCCTGTTGATTGTGTGGTATTTATCGGTTAACGTGTATGTACTCAAAGACCTTAATTGAGCGAACCAGCAATTCAATTGTTTTGTGGAGGGATGGTATTAACTGTGTCTGTGTGTTTATGTGTGTGTGTTAGTGTGTGTGTGTGTGTGTGTGTGTGTGTGTTAGTGATGACTAGTAGATTACATGGATTTAAGGAGAGGTGTTTAGTTTGCTCCCTAGACCTCTGAAATAAAAAAAATAAAAAATAAATAAATATATATATATATATATATATATATATATATATAAGAGAAACAGGAGGATAAGGGCAACGACCGTATTCATCTTGGTAGCTTTATTCAATATTTCGGACTATCTTGGTCCATCATCAGGCTTGGATACCGTCCTAAAAATAAATTACTTTATTAAGAAATTAATATAAGTTAAATCGTGGACCACAAATGTATTCAAAACACTACGAAATAATATAATGTCCTAATATAGCTAAAATGTATACAATGTTATGAAATTAACAAGTATATAGTACTTACACATCTAAGGGGTCAGGCGCGGGTGCGATCCTAATACAGAATGAAAACCTATGTTACCAGGGCACATATATAATATAGAGGGGGTTACCTAATAGTAAACCTATGTTACCAGGGCACATATATAATATAGAGGGGGTTACCTAATAGTAAACCTATGTTACCAGGGCACATATATAATATAGAGGGGGTTACCTAATAGTAAACCTATGTTACCAGGGCACATATATATATAGAGGGGGTTACCTAATAGTAAACCTATGTTACCAGGGCACATATATAATATAGAGGGGGTTACCTAATAGGAAACAATACGACTAAAGAATTATACTTGAAACTAAAAATGCGAATTATGAAAACAATACTCTTATAACACTAAACGAATTTACAGAACTCTTATATAATGAAAGGGATATATATTGAACGAAAATAAAAGAAATACGATGTTACTGACGCTAAATGAAAACAATTAATCCTAGCATAATATAATTTACATGCATGTGTTCAACCCAGGTTTAATCTTATTTATATAATATTTCTCACCGATAAGGGTCTCTGTTCTGTTAGAAAATCTACCTATGATTTCAAAATCTTGATCACCGAAAGTGTGATCACATTCATGAGAGTGATCCCGAATTGCCGAAAATTGTTGCTTGCCAAGGATCTGTCCCGTACGAACACTCCTTCCAACATGTTCCAATATTCTAGATCGAAATGCTCGGGTAGAGCATCCGACATACCTCATAGGACAATGAGGACACGTGAACTTATAAACAATGTTGGAAGTCATGTAGTCAGGGATCAGATCTTTGATTTTAAAAACATTATTTAACCCTACAATGGTTTGTGAAAATAATTCTGAAATTGACAGCCGGAAATTTAGTGCGAAGAATTTTGGATAGATTTTTCCTGAAATCATAGTATAGCTAGCTCTTCCATAGAATGGTAATTTGACATATTTGAGCAATTTCGGGACATTGTGAACATCATTGGTTTGCAAGTATTTAGAATAAAGGAAAGACTTTAGTATTTTCTGAAATAAATTGATACAATAGTTGTTGCTATTGAAATACTTTACTAGTCTTACAAACTCTTGATGGAGAAGTGAATAATTTGAACTAATATTGAAAGCTCTAGTAAGGAGAGTTTTAATTGAGTTAATCTTATACAGCGTGGGACAAAAACTAAACCAATTCAGACCCTGATCAGTGGAAGTAGGTTTCCTATATACTTCGGTTGTGATGCCTGTGAGAGTTTTATTAATCTGAATATCTAGGAATGATATGGAACCCTGAGTTTCTATTTCAGAAGTAAATTGTATATTCTTGTGCTGTGTATTCATATAATCCTGGAACTGTTGTACATGCTCATTTCTCTCAAAAATCATAAAAGTATCATCTACATACCTACGGTAGTAAATAGGTTTAAATGAAATGGGGCAATTGTCTACCAAATTTTCTCGCTGTAACACATAAACGCATCCGCATACAGGGGCCCTAAACGATGATCCCATTGACATTCCGTCAATTTGACTGTATAATACATCATCAAATAGAAATACTGATTCAGAAGTAGCAAACTTCAGCAATTTGTTGACAACGGCCTTATCCAAATTATAGAATTCATGAGGACGGTAGTTATGTAGGATAATGTTAGTCGTTTCTGTGAGCGGGACATTAGTAAATAAAGATTTGACGTCCAGGCTATCCATAACAAAATTATCAGGTAAAATTAGTTATTTTAAGTCAGTGACAAAGGTGGTGGAATTATTGATGGTAAATTCATTTCTGATAAGTGGTCTTATAAGTGGGATAAGAAATTTAGAGAGGTTATAAGCTGCAGTATTTATAGCCGAAACAATAGGTCTAAATGGAATGCCGTCCTTATGAATCTTTGGAAGACCATACAATATTCCTGGGACAGAGCCAGAAGCATACAACATATCATATATACTATCACCAATTTTATCCTTTATTGCACGTAGTATGCGGTTAAGTTTATCCTCTAACCTAAGAACAATACTAAACATATCTCCGTTTACTTTTATAAATTTTGTGTAGTCATGTATGATATCCTTCATTTTTACAATGTACTCTGATCGGTTTAATATCACTACCCCCTTTCCCTTGTCCGGTTTTGTTATGACAATAGAGCGATCATTTCCAAGGTCCTTAAGCAAATCAATATCAGTCTTACTAATCACTGGCGAGTTAATTGTTGATCGTTTTGCATGTTCAAAGTTCAATCTGCCTAGTTCCCTAACTTGATCTAAAGTTCTCTCCCGAGGCATATCATTACGTGATAAACCTAATCTGTGACAATCATCAACTACGTTGCATTGTTTTTCTATTCCCACATGATGGCGTAATTGTTTGGGTTTATATGAAGGAATACAAAAATCCAGGCCTAACGACAATAATCTCTGTTCTTGCGACGTTAACACAGATCAAAAAGGTCCATGTGCCTAAAGGCATCCTCCATTCATAAAATGTTTGTAACAACTGATTTAAACATTTGTAGATTGTAAGTTGTGGAAGCAATTCGAGGGAAGTGAATCCAAGAGTAGTAGCTCTGGGGATAAATGAATTCTGATAAGCAGAAGTTCTGCATTGTGGAGGAGAAAGTGTAAATTCACCCTTTTCTACGGGAAAGAGAGAGGCGGCACAATGAAGCAAGTTCCTCGTAACAATTGCTGTGAAAATATCTGTAGTCTAATGCAAACTATGCAACGTTTCTTCGTATGGATAATGTAGGAAGGTCCAGTGTGATTGCAGGGTTATTGATTAATCTAATAGCTTTATTTTGAATTTTGTCCAACTGCCTCAATGCAACCACTCCACTTCGGTGAACAGTAATCCATCTGAGAACGCACAGACTTTTATATATCTTTAGAGGCATTCTTAGCAATCACTTCTAACTAATGTGTCCAGCTCAAATTAGTAGAATGTTACACCGGAATGTCAAGAGCTAGGGGAAGTGGGAATATTTACATCATTAAAAAATATATGAGTCAGTAGATTCTGTCGGTTAGAAATTGAATGTAGTGCGACGTTACAACGTTGTACACGTTACTTGCGGTACATCCGAAGTCCTTCACTGCCATAACTCAATTAAAACTCTCCTTACTAGAGCTTTCAATATTAGTTCAAATTATTCACTTCTCCATCAAGAGTGTGTAAGACTAGTAAAGTATTTCATTAGCAACAACTATTGTATCAATTTATTTCAGAAAATACTAAAGTCTTTCCTTTATTCTAAATACTTGCAAACCAATGATGTTCACAATGTCCCGAAATTGCTCAAATATGTCAAATTACCATTCTATGGAAGAGCTAGCTATACTATGATTTCAGGAAAAATCTATCCAAAATTCTTCGCACTAAATTTCCGGCTGTCAATTTCAGAATTATTTTCACAAACCATTGTAGGGTTAAATATTTTTTTTAAATCAAAGATCTGATCCCTGACTACATGACTTCCAACATTGTTTATAAGTTCACGTGTCCTCATTGTCCTATGAGGTATGTCGGATGCTCTACCCAAGCATTTCGATCTAGAATATTGGAACATGTTGGAAGGAATGTTCGTACGGGACAGATCCTTGGCAAGCAACAATTTTCGGCAATTCGGGATCACTCTCATGAATGTGATCACACTTTCGGTGAAAAAGATTTTGAAATCATAGGTAGATTTTCTAACAGAACAGAGACCCTTATCGGTGAGAAATATTATATAAATAAGATTAAACCTGGGTTGAACACATGCATGTAAATTATATTATGCTAGGATTAATTGTTTTCATTTAGCGTCAGTAACATCGTATTTCTTTTATTTTCGTTCAATGTATATCCCTTTCATTATATAAGAGTTCTGTAAATTCGTTTAGTGTCATAAGAGTATTGTTTTCATAATTCGCATTTTTAGTTTCAATTAATTTCGTTTGCTCCTAAGTATATGAAGTTTATTCTTTAGTCGTATTGTTTCAATAATTATTTACTATTAGGTAACCCCCTCTATATTATATATGTGCCCTGGTAACATAGGTTTACTATTAGGTAACCCCCTCTATATTATATATGTGCCCTGGTAACATAGGTTTACTATTAGGTAACCCCCTCTATATTATATATGTGCCCTGGTAACATAGGTTTACTATTAGGTAACCCCCTCTATATTATATATGTGCCCTGGTAACATAGGTTTACTATTAGGTAAGGTAACATAGGTTTCATTCTGTATTAGGATCGCACCCGCGCCTGACCCCTTAGATGTGTAAGTACTATATACTTGTTAATAGCATAACATTGTATACGTTTTAGCTATATTAGGACATTTTATTATTTCGTAGTGTTTTTAATACATTTGTGGTCCACGATTTAACTTATATTAGTTTCTTAATAAAGTAATTTATTTTTAGGACCGGTATCCAAGCCTGATGATGGACCAAGATAGTCCGAAATATTGAATAAAGCTACCAAGATGAACACGGTCGTTGCCCTTATCCTCCTGTTTCTATTAAAAATACGGTACCCTAGCGGCCAACCCACCACTACCACTGTTTTATATTTATATATATATATATATATATATATACCCCTCTTCTAGCTAAACGTGTACATTTTTCGGTAGAAAAATTTCCCGACTGAAGGCCGGTTCCTCTTGAATTATAGGCTCGCTATTACTTGCCAGTCAAAAATTCACATAAATGGTACGAAAGGTCTTAAAATGGACATAAATGGGGTGAAAGGTCATAAAATCGCCAAACTAAGGGAACGAACGTCTAAAAATCTCAAAACTAATATGGTAATCATGAGGGAGAAGGGGGACCAGAAAAACGAGCCATCCTTTACAATGAAGTTAGTATCTGAAGATGATGGCCTTATAGTACTGTACAATCACCGAGAGAAAGATGATGGCCTTATAGTACTGTACAATCACCGAGAGAAAGAGGTGGTACACATTTCCTGGAACAATTCCGAACAATCAATCTTTCCTTCATCCTATGTTTTGAACTGCTTTAAACTTCGTGTGCCCAGGCATTTTGACTCCAACGTCCCTTGAATTTGGCTCTGTCACTCCTTTGGGTTTGGAGAAAACACTCTGTACATGCAACCTGCCTTTTGTCTCCTTCATGCACATAGAAAAACATAAGAAAACGAAAAAACACTGACGAAATATTCTGAAACATTCCCTTTAAACACATAGCCGAGTCAGTGTTTTCCCTTAATCAAATGTTCACTGTTTCAAGTTTATCATATATAAGTTTACCAGTTATTTGTGTCAGGATTGTACAAAACTAATCCTACATTTTTTTTTGTTTTTTTTTTGTTTTTTTTTGGGGGGGGCACTTGTTTTTAGACAGATTAACCTTTTCTCTCCTTCTTAAGCATAGATAAACTAAGTAAATATGGACAACAAAATCGCCGAAAAAGATGTGGAAAACGATAGCAATGGTTGCTCTCTCTCTCTCTCTCTCTCTCTCTCTCTCTCTCTCTCTCTCTCTCTCTCTCTCTCTCTATATATATATATATATATATATATATATATATATATATATATATATATATATATATATATATATAAAATTTGTTTTCTATATATATTTCTTCACCTGACTTTGACTCTGACCCACTCAGTTTCACTCTCACTTTCACCTCTCTCTCTGTCTCTCTCACTTTCACCTCTCTCTCTCTCTCTCTCTCTCTCTCTCTCTCTCTCTCTCTCTCTCTCTCTCTCTCTCTCTCACACATATTGGATCATCAATAGCCCATGTATTCGAGGGAACTCATGAAGTTAATTAATTCAATAGCTTTGGCCATGCTAGTACATTATTGGGGGAGTGTGTATTAGATTATAAATAGATTTTGGGGGGTGGGGGGAGGTATGTATGTGTTTAGGGGGGGTGAAGAGGGGGGAGCCGTATGTGTGTGTGGGGAATGGGGGAAGGTGTATGTATGTGTGTGAGGGTTGGGGGAAGGGTGGAGGGGGAGGGGGTGTATGTGTGTGATGGGGGGAGGTGTATGTGTGGGGGGATGTGTATTTGTGCGGGGGAGCAAGGTGGAGGAGGGGGGTGTGTGTATGTGTGGGTAGGAAGGTGTATGTATGTGTGTGTGGGGGAGGGGGAGGCGTATATTTGTAGGTGGAAGGTGTATGTGTGTGTGTGTGGGGGGGGGGGGGGGGTAGGATGGGCGTAGGTGGAAGAGGGAGAGGTATGTGTTGGGGGAGGGGGGAGGTGTATGTATGTGTGGCGAGGGTAGGAAGGGTGGAGGTGGATGGGGGGGGATGGGGGAGAGGGAGGTGTGTGGGGGGGGGGGGGGGGGGGGGGGAAGGTGTATATGTGTGTGGTGTGGGGGGTGGAAAGGCGGAGGTGGCGGGGGTAGGTGTACTGTATGTGTGTGGGAGGGGAAGGTGTATTTGGGGGGAAGAGGAAAGGCGGAGGTAGAGGGGGTAGGTGTATGTGTGTGGGAGGGGAGGAAGGGCGGAGTTTTGCCGGGGGGAGGGGGGTAGGAGTTTTAACAGTGATATACAGCCTTTGGAAATGTGTAATAACATTTCAAATGTGATGGTTGGACACAATTCACTGGCTATCGGAATAAAATACTGTATCGTTAATTTTAAGAGGGTAGTGCTGTTTTTTGGTCTATGTATTTACTTATTATTTATTTTTTGAGTTTCCTCGCTAGACGTTCATCAAGCTTAGAAGAACACCCCCTAGACCCCCTTTCAAGATATACAGTATTTGTATATTTTTTTGGTTGGAAAATATCCCGGCCGAAGGCCAGTTCCTTCTATAATTACAGGTTCGCTATCGCTCGCCAGCAAATAATCGACACCTAAATGGCACGAAAGATCTTAATATTGACAAAGAAATGGCGCGAAAGTTCTCAAAATCGCCAAACTAATCGAACGAACTTCTTAGAATTTCAAAACTAATATGCTAAAAATGAGGGAGAAGGGGGTCCAGAAAAGCGACTACCTCCCCCTTAAAAGGAAATTAATACGTTATAATAATACAACAGTTGCAGTACCGGAATATGTTACATACTAAGCGCAATATTACTATAATCATAACAAAGCTTCAATACTTTTTTCATGATTTGATAATTCTGTATGACTTCTCAGACTTTCCATGTAAATCACTCTCCCACATGATCAAACTGGCGTGGACAGTCCTCAGGTATGGTTGGATCATGTATCACTTCTCAGACTCTCCAGATAAATCCCTTTCTCACATGATCAGGCCATAATTTGTTTGTGTTTGTATTTATGTGTATGCATGCATATACACAGGAACATACCTCATTGCTGGGGGTGGCCGACTCGAGACCGAGCCCGAATAGAAACAACAAAAATAGCAAGAAACAAAAACAAACAAAACAAAATAAAACTCACACACATCTAGTTTGCCCAGGAGAAGACCCAGAGACCAAGGATCACTAGGGGCCTCCAGCACTCCCCTGGTCCCAGACCTCCCAGAGAGCTTCCGGTCACAGCAGGCAGACATGCAGCAAAGCACACCACAATGCCCGCCCACCTCACATCCAGGCATGACCCTTTATATATACCGGCTCCCCGGGTGAGGCGCGTGGACGGACTATTATCTAGTCCAACTGGCGCCCGACTCCCACTTCATACGACCGTGTTATCAATCATCTATTCACAATCATTCTCACCAATACCAAACACCACAAACTCATCCCTCTCACCAATACCAAACCCCACAAACTCATCCCTCTCACCAATACCAAACCCCACAAACTCATCCCTTTCACCAACACCAAACACCACAAACTCATCCCTTTCACCAACACCAAACACCACAAACTCATCCCTCTCACCAACACCAAACACCACAAACTCATCCCTCTCACCAACACCAAAAACTCATCCCTCTCACCAATACCAAACACCACAAACTCATCCCTCTCACCAATACCAAACACCACAAACTCATCCCTCTCACCAACACCAAACACCACAAACTCATCCCTCTCACCAACACCAAAAACTCATCCCTCTCACCAATACCAAACACCACAAACTCATCCCTCTCACCAACACCAAACACCACAAACTCATCCCTCTCACCAACACCAAACACCACAAACTCATTAATACCGAACACTTAATCTAACGCACAAACAAATTAACTACCAATATAAAACAGCGACGAACCAACCCCTGCACAACATTTTATAAGGCCGCAACATACCGCCACGAATTAAAGACGCCCCTCGATATAAAGAACTTTAAACTGAAGCGTCAATAAACCCACTGCCCGTGCTTTAAACTATGGGCCATGAGCTCTATGACAAGAAATGTTATGTTTGGACAGGAGGCGGAAACGTTCTTTGAATATTTACGTAAGATTTGATATACAATGCAGTACATCATCCTTACTTTGATTAGATAGAAGAAACAGATGATAAAGGGTAATATTAGAAGGGTTAGTATATGGATAGGATGTTAATTAGTGGTATGGTTAGGTATTAAAGGAAGTATAATCGTACGTCTGGCAACAAAGGAAGGAGTCAGCTGCTTGCTATGCTTTCCCACATCCCCCTATCCCTAACCCCCCCCCCCCCTTTCCTCCCCCACTTTCCCTATATCTCCCCCTCTCCTCACCCTTCTCCCCCCCTCTCTTCTCTCCATCCTTCCCACTCCTTCCGTCCCTTTCGCTTTCATTCATCTATCCTCCGCTCCTCCTCCTCCTCTCTGTTCTTCCATCCCTTCCCTTCTATTCTTCCCTTCCAGCTTCTTCTTTTTATTCTCTCAATTCTCTTCCTCCCTTCTGGTACCTGCCCTTCTTCATCCCTTCACCACCATTACGTAATTTTTATCCTAATCTGGTTGCTAAGAGACGATTTTTTTTAGTGAGTAATCCACCTCTACGACTCAAATAGGTAAATACAATCTCAATAAACCCTCCTAGTAACATAGGTCCTTCTTAAACTGCACACAATCATCCAAATATAGCCAGAAACAAAGGTAAAAAGGCGTCATGGTGCTGAAGGGGTTAATGATCTATTCTCTGCCTGGCCGCCGCCTCCTCGTCTCTCTCTCTCTCTCCACGGGGGTGGAGAGGGGGGGGGGGGGGCCCTCTCCACCCCCGTCTTATCCCTTCCTTCATTTTCGATCTAGATTGTCCTAACCTCTTCTGTACCAGCGAAGTCTTTTAAATATTTTTCTAGCTATACTTCGACGATTTTGTGCAGTTTAAGAAGCATCTGTGGTATTAACCCTTTCACGTATTTATGACGCAGAGGTTGCCAGATTAGCAATAAGAAATAGAGTTCTCTCACTCTTATAATTACCTCTCCAAAATTAGTTTTCTGCCCACAGCTAACTCAAAGACAACTGCAGAGGTTGAAGTAACTAAACTAAAGGTTTCTAAATACCTTTGATGGTAACAAAGGCTTTAAAGTATCCCCAATAGGCTCAAAGTCGCGTCATATGTCGGAGAGGGTTAAAAAAGGATTACTTAAGATAGTTCGAAGCCTGTTAATTTCCGGAGGCCGATTTTAAGCTGAATAAATTCGTCTAACAGTTACCAGAATATAATGAAAAAGGACGTTGCCGGTACAGAAGGGGTTAACAGTCTTAGAAATATGATGCCAAGCGATTCATACAGTCTTCAGAAGAGGTGAGAGACATATAATAAAGTCACAGTGGAAGTAATCATAGCACGTCCAGGAAGTGATAAGGAAGGGTTGAGAGAGAGAGAGTGTGTGCGTGTGTCAGAGTCAGTCAGAGAGAGAGAGAGGGAGAGCGAGACAGAATCAGAGCTCAGAGCATTAATTAACTGTAGCTGATTGCCTGACCTGGATATAATGACCAGGGGACTGATAAGGCAGGGTTTGGCAAGGGTCACGTAGAGCAGCAGGACAGGAGGGGGAGCTAGAGTCCTAATGAACCTACTTTAACCCCTTCTGTATCGGCGACGTCTTTTTAACTTTATTCTGGCTACTATTAGACGATTTTTCTCAGTTTCATAAGGGCTTCCAGCAATTATCAGGCTTCGAACTACCTCACTTAATCATTTTTACAACCACAAATCCTTCTAAAACTGCACACAATCGTCTAAATATAGCTAGAATACAATCTAATAGACGTCGCCGGTAGGGCATTAATTAACTGTAGGTTATTGTGTGACCTGGATATAATGACCAGGGGAATGATGAGGTATGGTTTGGGTCACTTAGCCCAGCAGAAGGACAGGAGGGGGAGCTATTGTCCTAATGAACCTACTTTAGCCCTGTCAGTATGAACATGATCTCAGTTTATCTGTTTACTGTTAAGGGTGAGGGCTGGTGCTATCCAAAGTGAGGTTTGGCATCCTCTACCTAACGTTAGCTGTTTCTGTCTGTCTCTTTTACTGCCCTACTGCCCTACTTTTCCTTCTGGGGGGGGGCTAGGAATCCTCCTCCCCTTGTATAACTCTCCTATTCGACGAGACAGAGAAACGGGCTAGGGAAAGCGAAAGTGGTCTCGGACTCTGAGAATAGGAACTTTAAATATTGTTTCTGTTCGGGCTCTGTCTCGTGTCGGCCACCCCCAGTAATGGGGTATATGCCCGAGTATACATACATACATACATACATACATATATAAATACATCCTTCCAGAACCCATAATGCTTCCAAAACCCAATTTCTCCATCTATCTACCCACCATGAACTCCCAGAGAACTATCCCTTATACTTCAACAATACAAAGATCATTCCTTCATCTTCTTTCAGTATTCTCGGTGTCTCTTTTTCTTCTGATCTCTCTTGGAAGGACCGTATCACCACTCTTGCTAAGGCGGCCTCCCAGAAGCTGGGTGTGCTCAACCGCCTTAACCCCGGGGTTCTTTACCCCTGCACAGCTTCTTGCTCTGTAAAGGGGTACAGTGCGTCCTTGTATTGAGTATTGTTCACATGTGTGGGGAGGATCCTCTCACACAGCTCTTCTAGACAAAGTAGAAAAGGAAAGCCTTTCGTATCATCAACTCCCCTCCACTCACCGACTCTCTGCAACCTCTCTCTCTTTCCCGCAATGTTGCATCTCTCTCGCTATTCTATCGCTACTACAATAATCAGTGTTTCTCAGAGCTCTCTGAATGTATACCATCTCTACGTAGGGTACGTAGTACCGGTCTTGCAACACAATCCCACCCTTACTTTGTACAGCTCTCCAACTCAAGAGTGCAACGACACTCCCAATCTGTATTCTATTCAACAGCTGACCTCTGGAACTCTCTCCCTGAATCAATCTTTCCCTCATCCTATGACTTAAATTGTTTCAAACTCCAGTGTGTCCTGACATTTTGGCTCAAACATTCCTTGATATTGGCCCTGTCACTCTTTCAACTCTGGGGGAGGCACTTGTTACAGGCAGTTTTGCCTTTTGTCACCCTCATCCACATAGAAAACAAAATACATACATACATACTGTACATACATGCATACATATACATACATAAATTTATACATATACTGTTCAGGAGAGTCTGATGATGTAATATACAGTATATAGTATACATCGTAAATACATTGTACGACTGTATTCGAAAATGCAGGAACAAGTGGAGTGTGTTAAATATCTAGGAGGGGTGATAATCAAGGACGCAGGTGTGGGAATGGAGGTAAGACAGAGAGTGTGTGAAGAAAGGAACATTTTCGGAGCAATGGGACGTATGTGGAAGGTTACAAATCTCGGAATGAAAGCTAAAAGTGCAATGTATCAAGGGATAGTTGTACCAACAGTGATGTATGGGGCTGAGACATGGGGTCTGAATATACAAGAGAAAAGAAGGTTGAATGTGATGGAGACTATCTGCTTGAGGAGTATATGTGGAGTGACTCGTATACACAGCTTGGGGAATGAAGAGGTACGTAGGAAAGTAGGACAACAGAAACCCCTATAGAGACTAGCTGCTTGAGGAGTATATGTGGAGTGACTCGTATACACAGCTTGGGGAATGAAGAGGTACGTAGGAAAGTAGGACAACAGAAACCCCTATAGAGACTAGCTGCTTGAGGAGTATATGTGGAGTGACTCGTATACACAGCTTGGGGAATGAAGAGGTACGTAGGAAAGTAGGACAACAGAAACCCCTATAGGCCAGAGTGGAAAGAAAGGTGCTATGCTGGTATGGACATGTTGAACGATTGGGTGTTGAAAGTCTTACAAAGACAACACTAATTATTATATGAGTCAGAAACAAGGGGAAATAGATTGAGAGGAAGACTTCGGACGAGATGGAGAGATAGTGTGAACAAAGCGTTGGGCGATAGAGAGATGACTGAAGAACAGGCAAGAGAAATGGTGATCAATAGGAATGAATATGTACAGTATATGTAAGTCTGTGTGTATGAGAGAGGTTAAGTGTGTGTGTGTTTATATTGGTTGAAGTGTCTGTGTGTGGGGGGGGGGGGGGGGGATGGGGGGGGTGTATATGTGTGTGTGAGTACATGTGTATGTGTGTGTGCATCATTGTACACACAGGATTAAACGCCAGATTACCTTACCTTCTCCTTAATTACCTCTGAGAATAAATTAATAAGCGATGATGTAAAGACCCTAATTATATCCGCTCCTTGGGGCCTAATTAACAGCCAGGTGGTGATGGCGGAGTGTTAAGGGGAGAGGGGGCGTTTTTATGCTCAAACTTCTTCCTCAAGTTTAGCCCCATTAGTTTTCAGATTGTATGACGTTCGACCCATTAGTTTGGCGATTTTAAAAGTTTTCGACCCATTTCTTTGTCAGTATTAAGACTTATCGTGTAATTTAGGTGTCAATATTTTCCTGGTGTTCTATCGAAAAATATACAAATGTATCTTGAAGGAGGGTCTTGAGGGCGTTTTTTTAAAGCTTGATGGAGGTTTAGCGAGGAAACTAAAGAAATTAGGAAATAAATAGGCCCACCCCCTTAACGCGTTGTAACAGTTTATTCTGGCTATCATTCCACGAGTTTACCAAGCTTAGGAGGCCGAAGGCCGGATCCTCATAAATTACAGGTTCGCTATCGCTCGCCAGGATAATATCGACACCTAAATGGGCGAAATGTCTTGAAAGTGACAGAATTGGGGCAAAATATCTTCGCCAAACTAACGGGGCGAACGTCTTAACATTTCAGAAAACTAATGCTGCTAAGCATGAGGGAGAAGGGGTCCAGAAAAAACACTCCCTTAAGCAAAAATCTGCCCTTAATCATCACCAAATTATAGATTAAAGGCCATCATTATTACCTGAGAGGATTGACTTACCTTATCCTAATTAACCCTTCTAAATGACTACTTAGCGGCGTCCAAAAGAGGCTAATTATAGGGTATTTTACTGGTTATTAGTTGGCAAAAATATGATGGAAGCTTAAGGGGAGATTTTAGTTTGTTCCCTAAACTTCCATCATTCTTTAAAAATAAATACCTCCAAGACCCCCTTCGAGGTAAATGTGTACATTTTTCGGTAGAAAAATGTCCCGGCCAAAGGCCGGTTTCTCCTAATTTACAGGCTCGCTATCGCTCGCCAGGAAAAAAATCGATACCTAAATGGTATGATAGGTTTTAAAATTAACAGACATGGGACGATTGCTCCTAAAATCGCTAAACTAATGGGGCAAACGTTGTAAAATCTCAAAATAATAAGGCTAAACATGAGGGAGAAGGAGATAAAGACAAAATCCCTTAAGTATAAATCTTCCGTTAATCATCTTACAGTAGAGATCAAAGACCATAATTATTACCTGAGAGGATTGACTTACCGTATCCTAATTAGTTCTTCTAAATTACTACTTAGCGGAGTTCAAAAAAGGCTAATTATAGGCTGTTTAGCTGGTTATTAGTTTCTTAGCTATTAAGCGACGTAGAATATAATTAATAGGCCAGGTGTGTGTGTGTGTGTGTGTGTGTGTGTGTGTGTGTGGGTTTGCGTGTGTGTGAGACAGAGAGTGAGAGTGAGTTTGTGTATGTGGGGAATGTTTGTGTGATGTGATGTGGTGTGGTGTGGTGTGGGTGTGGGTGTATGTGATGATGTGATGTGATGTGGTGTGGTGTGGGTGTGGGTGTATGTGATGATGTGATGTGATGTGGTGTGGTGTGGTGTGGGTGTGTGTGTATGTGATGTGGTGTGGTGTGGGTGTGTGTGATGATGTGTGCGTGGTTGTGTATGTATGTGATGATGTGTGCGTGGTTGTGTATGTATATAATTATATATGCCTTTAGCTTCTTCCTCCTAAATAACTACATATCGGTGTTTAAAAGAGGGTGATGATAAGGCGTTTACCTGGTTATTAGTTGTCAGGCTCAGGTGTATATCCGGCCACCTAGGATATTATTAACAGGCCAGGTGTGTGGTGAGAGAGAGAGAGAGTGCGTGTGTGTGGTTTGTTTGTGTGTGTTGTGCGTGTGTGTGTGTGTGTGTATCTCTGAGTGTGTGTATGTGTTATTGTGTATCTGTGTGTTTGGTATGCTTATATGTTATGGTGTGTATGTATTATGGTGTGTGTGTGTGTGTGTGTGTGTGTATCTGGGTGTGTGCATGTGTTATTGTGTATCTGTGTGTTTGGTATGCTTATATGTTATGGTGTGTATGTATTATGGTGTGTGTGTGTGTGTGTGCGCGTGTGTGTATACGATTCTACAACAAAGATTAAGACTGAGATTGCCTTACCGTCTCCCTCACAAATTACCCCTTAGCGATGTTCAAAGGAGGGTAATTAAAAGGTGTTTATCGGGTAATTACAACTTGGTCTCTGGTAACACAGGTGATGGTGGTGGTGGTGGTGGGGTCCCTGGGGTGTGTGTGTGTGTGTGTGTGTGTGTTGTGTGTTAGTGTTGCGTGTTGTGTGTCTGTTGTGGTTGTGTGTGAGTGGTGTGTGTATTGTGTGTGTGTGCGTATGTGTATGTATGTGTCTTCCGGTGTGTATCTGTGTGCACGCGTCATTGCACTGAACAAAATAAAGCACATATTATCTTACCTTCCTATTACTCTGATAAATAATCAAGAAGCGCTGATATAAAGAAGATATCCGGTTATATTAGTATCACCCCCAGGTGTACAGTAGCGTTCGGTAATCCGTTCAGTTCAGCCTAGGAAGGACGTCTACACATTATAAGGCGGCTGCAGACTATCTCAAATAATCCTTCTAGCCACCATAGTATCCTTCCAAAGCTTCATAAAATCGTCTAAATGCAGCTGAAATCAAATAAAAATGCCGTCGCTGGTACTGAAGGGGTTAAGTACACTCTTAGACATGAACCCTAGCTCGATAGTTTGAACCCTCGAGCAGCAGAATGAAGCTCCGAAACATAAAGTACAGCTGCCCACATAGGCTACGTGGAAATACATTATGCGCATGATTGAATTACGGGTGTAGTTGTTTGTTAAGGGGAGATTTCCACTTGAGGGAGTTTTTCTAGACCCCTTTCTCCCTCATGTTTAGCCCCATTGCTTTTAAGATTTTAAGACGTTCGCCCTATTAGTTTGGACATTTTAAGACATTTTGACCCATTTCTGTCAATTTTAAGACCTTTCGTGCAATTAAGGTATCAATTTTTTCCTGGCGAGCGATAGCGAGCCTGTAATTTAAGAGCAACCGGCCTCCGGCCGGAACATTTTTCTACCGAAAAATGTACAAATTTATCTTGAAAGGGGGTCTAGGGGGTGTAATTTTAAGCTTGATGAAAACGTAGGGAACAAACTAAATACCTCCCCTTAAGCTTGATGGGAGTCTAGGAAGGAAAACATGAATGAATAAATGAATAAATAAAGTGACCATTAAATATAGCTTTCCACCTTAACCCTTACAATACCGACGACGTCTTTGTGTGTGTATTGCAGCTGCATGTAGACGATTTTATGAAGCTTAGGAAGGATATATGGTAGCTAAAAGAATTAATTGACATAGTATTCCATCATTTATCGGGTAGACATCCTTCCTAAGCTGAATAAGATCTTATAACAGTTGCCTGAATATAATGAAAAGCAGGTCACCGGTTCTGAATGGGTGAACTCATCTGATTAGTCAACTGATAATGGAAAAGAAACCACACTCGCCATTCATTCATACTAATTATACTTTCATACATAAGATCACGACGAGGAACGGAACTTATGTGGCCAACTGTACCGGTATTAGTTATATGATTAATATGACTTAAGGGGGGATGGGCGTATTAAGGGGGGATGGGCGTATTTATTTGATTATTTATTTATCTGTTTATTATTCTGTCAGTGTCCTCCCTAGACCTCCATCAAGCTTAAAATAACATCCCCAATTCACCCTTTCAAGATAAATTCTTACATTTTTCGATAGAAATATGTCCTGGCCGGAGGCCGGTTACTACTAAAATACAGTCTCGCTCGTCAGGAAAGAAAATACGAACCTAAATTGTACGAAAAATCTTATTATTGACAAATAAATGGGGCGAAAGGTCTTAAAATCGCCAAACTAGTAGGCAAACGTCTTAAAATCTCAAAAGAAGGCTAAACATGAGGGAAAAGGGGATCCAGAAGAACGAACTTAGGCCACTCCCCCTTTTGGTTCCGATTGAGGTCCTAGACTAGAGTGAACATACGTATTGGAAGGTGAGCTTAAGAAGGAACGAGGAGATGGAGGAAAAAGAGGAGGAGGAGGAGGATAAAGGAGGTGCATAAGAAGGCAGGATGGAAGGAGGAGGAGACATAGAAGGAGGACTAGGAGGTATTGAAGAAGAAAGGAGGAGGAGGAGGATAAAGGAGGATAACGGAGGTGCATAAGAAGGCAGGAGGGAAGGAGGAGGAGAATTAGAAGGAGGACTAGGAGGTATTGAAATGGAGGAGGAGGAGGATAAAGGAGGTGCATAAGAAGGAAGGAGGAGGAGACATAGAAGAAGGACTAGGATGTATTGAAGAAGAAAGGAGGAGGAGGAGCATTAGGGATGATAAAGGAGGTTTATAAGAAGGCAGGAGGGAAGGTGTTGGTGAAGAAGAAGGAGGACTAGGAGGTACTGAAGAAGGAAGGAGGGGGTGGAGAAGAAGGAGTACAAAGGAGCACAAAGGAAGTCAAGCAACAGCAGGTCTAGCGACCCCTCGAGGTTGCTTGCCCTCTAAATCACTGCTGTTCAACATAACAACATAACACGATGCATCTGAAAACATAGTAATTCGTTTACAAATGCAGTCAGTCGCGGGTTTAAGGCGAGGTTCTTGTCTAGGCGATGTTTAAATGAATCAACTGTGTTGTGTTGCAGTCTATAACATCCCGAGAAATCCCATTCCACAAGTTCACAACTCGATTGAAGAAGAAATTCTTAGACTCGTGCGAGTTAAAAGATTTACCAATAATTTGGCAACCATTTCCCCGTGTGTAGTTTGACTGGTCGATCGGTAAGTACTTATTACAGTTCATATTGTTGATGCCTTTGATGATTTTGAAGACTTGAATTAGGTCGCCTCTTATTCAGCGCTGGGTTAATGGAAATAAACTTAGTTCTCTAAGACGCTCCTCGTATGGTTTGTTTCTTAGATTAGGTATCATTTTGGTAACACTACGTGGAACTCGTTAAGTTTATCGAGGAGGAGGAGGAGGAGGAGGGTGGATATAGACGGTACATGAGAAGGGAGGAGGAAGCGGAGAAGGAGGACTAGGAGGTACTGAAGAAGGAGAAGGAGGAAGAGAAGCAGGGGATGATAAAGGAGGTCTTTGGGAGTTCAAGAATTTGATTAGTACAGGAGAGGAAACAGCTGGGATGTGTGTGTGTGTGTATGTGAGTGTGAGAGAGAGGGAGATAATGTGTATGTGTGTACTGTATGTGTATATGTGTGTGTGCGGTCAGAATAAGAACCAAGTGTTAAGTAAATTAATATGTGTTATATATTATTGGATTTCATTTATACTGTCTAAATGATAAAATTGGGTTTAGTAAATTAATTGCCAATTAATTGTTGTACTCCGTTAACCCATTCAGTACCGATGACGTTATTTTCTTTATATTCTGGCAACTATTAGACGATTTTATCCAGGCTAGGAAGGATTTGGGGTAGCTAAAATTATTTATTGAGATAGTTTGTGGCCTTTTCATGGTTGGATGTCCTTCCTAAGCTTAATCAAATCGTATAATACTTGCCAGATTATAATGAAAAGGACGTCACCGATACTGAATGGGCTAATACTGCTAACAGTGTATCGAAAAGTCCTCCACGGCTAAACTACCCACCAATGTTCTATTGTCATTAACTTGCTCCTATACTAACCAACCGAATCTGCGCACGGTCAGAGTCGCCCACAGGTAATTTCGTTCAATAATTTCGCTCACGGCCATTAACACCCAATGAAATTAATGAAAGCATATGATCCTCCGGGGATTCGAACCCAGGAAACCACATGCAGAACGTACACGTTTTAACCATTATACCACCAAGACAGTTAAAGATTGAGTACATGTAGGTTTGATTAGTTTATATTAACCTTGACTAACTTTAACCTAACCTAAACTATAGTCAGTTCATTCTTGGTTGAGCAAAAATCGTCACCAGTAACCTCTGTAAATCAAAAAGGGCTAGAACAAATGAGCCGTCAATTTATACACCTATTCCCTAGCCAAGTCTTCCTATCTGGTAGAAATATTAGCTCGATTACTCTAGTCCTTTTTGAGCTATGAGAGGTTAGGAGTTACGATTTCTACCCAACCTAGAATGAACCAACTCTATCATTGGATATTCTTATTAAAGGGGGTTAGGGGTGGTTTGCTCCCTAGATCTCCATCAAGCTAAATAAAATACCCCCAAGACCCCCCTTCGAGATAAATGTGTACATTTTCGGTAGATAAACGTCATGGCCGAAGGCCAGCTTGTCAGAAATTACCGGCTCGCTATCACTCGTCAGGATAAAATCGATACCTAAATGGCACGAATGGTCTTATTATTGACAAAGATATGGGGCGAAAAGTATTAAAATCACCGAACTAATGGGCCGAACGTCTTCAAAGCTGAAAACGAATGGTGCTAAGCATGAGGGAGAGAGAGAGAGAGGGGGGAGGGGGGGGGGGGGGGGGGCAGAAAAACACATCCCCCCCCCCCCCCCTTAATTCCTTACCAAATATTTACATCTTGGAGGTTGGTTTCTCTGTTCGTGGGTTTATCATATGGGGTTTATAATATATAATATAATATAATACAGGGTTTATAATATAGGATTATTTTGTGTCTTGGAGTGTACCTGGAGGTGAAAGGCCCTGGGAGCGAAACGTCCTGTACTAACCAGCTACCCTCCTCCTCCTCCTCCTCACCACCACCACCACCACGAAACAGGCACTTTGTAAACATTGCTTTTAAGATCACCACCACCACCACTTCATCCACCACCACCACCATCACCCTCATTTTCACTAGGCACTTGTTGTAATCACCTCCAGACACCTTTAACAACAGTCCAACACCTGTAGCACCCGTCATACACCTATAGGCACCATTAACACCTGTAGTACATAATTAACACTTGCATTACACGTTTTACGATCACCAACACCAACAAGTCTCACTAGGCATCTGTTGTAATCACCTCCAGGCACCTCTATTACACCTTTAGCACCCGTCCAATACCTTTAGCACCTGTCTACCACCTCCATGCACCATTTACACCTATAACACCTGTCCAATACCGCCATGCACCAGTATTACATCTTAGGCACTTGTCTAAACCTCCATTAACACCTGTACTAAGTATCTCCGAAACGTTGCAGTGGAGAAATATTGTATGATAGGATTAATGTCTATAAAATCCTGTTTTTTTCTCTTCATTATATAATATATATATATATATATACTGTATATGTGTGTGTGTGTAGATAGATAGATAGATGGATAGTTATATACATGACTGGATATATACAGTATATATATATATATATATATATATATATATATATATATATATATATAGAGAGAGAGAGAGAGAGAGAGAGAGAGAGAGAGAGAGAGAGAGAGAGTGAGAGTGAGTGAGTGAGTGAGTATATAATTATACCAGCCCCTCCTATGATGTCCCTCTCTCCTTCCCTCACCTTACCGTTTAAGAGGGGAGGGTTTATTTTTTACTCGATTTATTTGATTTAAATTTTCTTCCTTTCCTCCCTAGAAATCCATCAAGCTTTAAAAAACATCCCCAAGATCCCCCAAGATCTAGATCAAATTGTGCATTTTTCGGTAGAAAATTGTCCCGACCTATGGCCGATTCCTCCTAAATAACACGAAAGGTCTTAATTAATATTGACTAAGAAAAGGGGAGAAAAGTAATAAAATCTGCCTTTTTTAATCACCCGCAACAATGAAGCTCTTATTACTTGTATTTAATTAAATTTCACGTATTTTAGCAGCCTCACCTCATATAATTAATTAAGCATTAATGAGTTCTAGAATTTTTATTTTTATTTTTTGTAACACCTACCTTGATTAATTACGGCGGGTGAACAGCAATATTATATTATCTCAATTATTATGTTCACGCACAATTATAAAGATAGAGCCTCATTTAGTATATATATATATATATATATATATATATATATATATATATATATATATATATATATGTAATCCTCACTTTACATCAGTTGGGTTGTAGCTTACTAGAAGATATATTTATTAATGTTTGCTTGTTTGTTTTCTAGGTAGGTCCGTTTATCATGATTTATAACTACATACTTCCTTTGTTTGCTACCTACACAGGAGGAGAGAGAGCGAGGAGAAGTAGGGAGAGAGCGGAGGAAGGTTTGGGAATGGAGAGGGAGGGGAGGAGAGGAGTACAAAGGAGTACAAAGGAAATCAAGCAACAACAGGTCTAGTGACTCTTCTAGGCTGCTTGTCCTCCAAAACACTGAGGACCAAGTGTCCAAACAGTGGTTTAGAGTGGGTAAGGGAACATTGGAAAGGGAACTACTGCCCTGGAACTAATGTCCGTGGCACGACTAGGAAGTTAGTAGGGGACATAGGGGTTAGTAACTGAGGGGAGGATAAAATAAAGTTATTCGTTTACAAACGCAGTCAGTCGCGGGTTTGATGCGAGATATTTGTCTAAGCGGAGTTTAAATGAATCAACGGTGCTGCAGTCTATAACGTCTCGGGGAAGCCCATTCCACAAGTTGACAACTCGATTGAAGAAGAAATTCTTAGATTCGTGTGAGTTAAAAGATTTACCAATAATTTTGCAACCGTTTCCCCGCGTGTAATTAGATTGGTCAATAGTGAAGTACTTACTACAGTTTATATTTTCGATGCCTTTGATGATTTTGAACACTTGAATTAAGTCACCTCTTAATCTGCGCTGGGTTAAAGGAAATATATTTAATTCTCTAAGACGCTCTTGCTCTTCGTATGGTTTGTTCTTTAGGCTAGGTATCATTTTGGTAACTCTACGTTGAACTCGTTCTAGCTTGTTTATGTCTTTTTGATAATAAGGGCACCAGCATTGAACGCAGTATTCCAGAAGAGGGCGGGAGGACGGGGGAGAGGGGGGGGGAGGAGGAGGGAGAAAGAGGGGATACAGGGAGGGAGGACGGAGGAGGGGGGAGACATGGGGAGGAAGGAGAGATAGGGATGACGGAGGAAGGTGGAGAGAGAAAGAGGAGATATAGGGAGGAGGATGGGGGAAAGATGAATAGGTAGGAAGAGGGGCGAGAAAAAGGAAACATAGGGAGGGAGGAGGAGTAGGGAGGACGGAGGAGGTTGAAAAGATGAATAGGGAGGAAGAGGGAGAGTAGGAGGAGAGATAAAGGGGGGATACAGGGAGGGGAGAGATGTAGGGGGGATGGAGGAGGGAGGGTGAAGAGAGAGAGGAGGAAGTGAGGGAACGAGGAGCCATAGGGAGGAAGGAGAAATAGTGAAGGGGGTAATGCAGAGAGAGAGGTGGAGGAAAGAGAAAGAGGAGGTATAATGAAGGAGGAGGAAGTAGGAGGGCTCGCCGGGGCTTTAACCAACAGATTGCTGGCCTTTAAGGGAACGTAATTATATTTGTATTTACTTATTTATTTATTTTGTATTTATTTGTATTATAACATATTTTCTTATTATAACAATCATATGCATTTGTTTATTATTATAACAAGCATATGTATTTGTTTATTATAACAAGCATATGTATTTGTTTATTATAACAAGCATATGTATTTGTTTATTATTATAACAAGCATATGTATTTGTTTATTATTATAACAAGCATATGTATTTGTTTCTTATTATAACAAGCATATGTATTTGTTTCTTATTATAACAAGCATATGTATTTGTTTCTTATTATAACAAGCATATGTATTTGTTTATTATTATAACAAGCATATGTATTTGTTTATTATTATAACAAGCATATGTATTTGTTTTAGTTTGCTCCCTAGACCTTTATCAAGCTTAATACACAACAAATAAAACAAATAATTAATGAATAAATAAATAAAAAATAAAAAAACAAAGATCCCCCTTAGAGATATGTTAGTACATTTGTTGGTAGAAAAATTTCCCGGCCGAAGGCCGGTTCCTCCTAAATTACAGCTCGCTATCGCTCGCCAGGAAAAAAATCGACATCTAAGTGATACAAAAGGTCTTAACATTAACAAAGAAATGGGCGAAATTCATAACATTTTAAAAACTAATAATAGGGTTAAACATGAAGGAGACGTTAGAGATATAAGCGGAGATATTGACCAGAAATACACGTACACATAACACAATTATTGCTTTCCTTATTATATCCTCTTTATCTCCTGTTATCCATTCACCTCTTTCACTGCTCATTCTCCCTTCTCCCCTTTCTCTCCATTTATCAATTATTCTTTCTTGTCTTGTAGCTGAATTAATAGACCAAAAAAAAAAAACAGCCACTAGTCCCTTAACCCATTCAGTACCAGGGACGTCCTTTTCCTCATATTCTGGCAACTATTCGACGATATTATTCATCTTAAGAATGATCTCTAGCAATAATAAAGCTTCAAACTATCTCAACCAACCCTTTCAACTATCATAGATCCCTCCTCAGCTGCATCATATTGTACCGGTATACAGTATATATAACTAGAATGAAATATAACACACGTCGCTGGTACTCAAAGGGTTAACAATAGTGTTTACATATAAGAGTAGGAACATAAAATGATATCTGTTCTTGTGCATGATAAATAGATTGTTGCTGCACTATAATATTCCAGCGTGCAATACAAACACGTAAACTAAGGAAACTGGTATATATATATATTGTTTTGTTCTTCACGGGTATTTATATCTATGTATATACTCCTTTACACATATATGTTTATATCTATGTATATACTCCTTTACACATATATGTTTATATCTATGTATATACTCCTTTACACATATGTTTTATATCTATGTATATACTCCTTTACACATATATGTTTATATCTATGTATATACTCCTTTACACATATATGTTTATATCTATGTATATACTCCTTTACACATATATGTTTATATCTATGTATATACATCTTTACACATATATGTTTATATCTATGTATATACTTTACACATTCTGTTTCCTAATTAGAAATAGGCGAGCTCTGTGAATATTTATGAGTGGGCTAGAGACTATGACATCTGCATGTGCCAGGAATACAACGGATTTTCTTTTCCTAATTACAGAATACGATTATTACACACTTCTTATATGTATCAATTCCCTGCATAGTGTCTGTTATATATTGCAGACAGGAAATGTACATTGCAGCAATAATTCATCTATTATGTTCAAAGAGAAGAAGCGGTCATCTGTGTTGGTGGTGTAATGATTCGGATGCTTATGTTCTGGGTGGTGTGGTGTCCCGAGTTGGAATCCCGGCTGGAGCATATAATTATGCTTTCATCAGTTTATTCAACTACATTGGGGTTTGTAATTGATGATTAATATTAAGAATGGGGTGTTACTAATTATCTAAGAAAAGTCACAACAAAGGAATTATTACACGCTGATTATACTTACCAATTTCGTTATAATCTGCTTGTTCTATTTGTTGCACAGGGATATTTATGTTTTTTTTTTTTTTTTTTTTTCCTTTTTTTTTTTTTTTTTAAGAGGACAATGAAAACGGAGGAAAGGGAACAAACACAGCTAAAACAAAAGAGGTCACATGTGCCTAAAGGGCATCCTCCATTCATAAAATGTTTGTAAAACAACTGGATTAATCCAATATCCGGCCATTATATGGAAGAACACAAACCGAAAGGAGAGAATTTGATCCTAGATTTACACACACACCAAAAAATATTTAAACATGGTGTATACTAATTCCTTAAAGACTACGGTATGTTCTCTCCATTGATACACTGGAGTTTTAGAGTGCTTCAATAAGCAGGGTATAATGAGGGACAGAAGGGGACAGCATAGTGGGGAGAAGGATTACACGGGCACTAAAGGAACCACAAGAAAAAAACACCAGCACCACACGAGGATACAGTATAATATATATATATTATAATATCTATATACGAATATATACACAGCATATAAAGAGTGTTCTGGTTATGGAAGGAGCTGTAATAGGGAAGGAGGGAGAAGGAGAGAACGGAGTAAACGAAAGAGGTGAATGGGAGGAAACAGGAGTAAAGCAGAACGAATAACGAAAGGATAGATGGGGGAGAATAGAAGAAGGATGAATGAACTGGGAGAATAGAAGAAGGATGAATAAAAGGAGGGAATGGGAAAGAAGGGATAATGAAAAGGATAATAGGGAAAAGAAGATGAATTAATAAATATGAAATGAGAACGGATTATGATGTAAGGGGGCGATGGTTGTATTTAAGGGGCGATGGTTGTATTTAAGGGGCGATGGTTGTATTTAAGGGGCGATGGTTGTATTTAAGGGGCGATGGTTGTATTTTAGGGTGGGATGGTTGTGATTTAAGGGGGGATGGTGGTATTTAAGGAGGGGATGGTTTGTATTAAGGGGGGATGGTTGTATGTAAGGGGGGATGGTTGTATTTAAGGGGGATGGTTGTATTAGGGGGGATGGTTGTATTAAGCGGGGATGGTTGTATTTAAGGGGGGATGATGGTTGTATTTAAGGGGGGCTGGT